>OY829526.1:724969-933749 GCA_963691665.1 Clepsis dumicolana
ATAATCGATTTATTGATTATTTTTGTTTTTATTTTTATGAAACATTCATAGAATGAAATTCAACATACAATGACAATGCAAAGAAAAATCCGTTAAGCAGCTGGACTTGAACCAGCAACCTCGGTAATCCGTACCACGCTCCACCAATTAAGCTATACTTAACGTTGGTGTACCTAACGAATTTTTCAATGCCTTGTGTCATATTTTTATTTGGAAGATCTCTCCTTAGCGCCATCTATGAGTAGCTTAATCAAGCGGCTCACCCACTACGGAACTTCTACAGTTACGCATTAGTGGCAAGAGATGGAGCTATTTTCTGAATCAATGAAAATAATCGATTTATTGATTATTTTTGTTTTTATTTTTATGAAACATTCATAGAATGAAATTCAACATACAATGACAATGCAAAGAAAAATCCGTTAAGCAGCTGGACAAGGCATTGAAAAATTCGTTAGGTACACCAACATTAAGTATAGCTTAATTGGTGGAGCGTGGTACGGATTACCGAGGTTGCTGGTTCAAGTCCAGCTGCTTAACGGATTTTTCTTTGCATTGTCATTGTATGTTACTTCACTATAGTTTCTAAGATATGAAATAATGTACATGGAAAGACGTAAAAGTACTTAATTTAATTTACGTAATATAATTAATTGCTGTGTAATGTAATAAAGCTTCGAGATTTAATTACGACATGATCAAAATAAGTCCCGGAATGTAAATTACAACGTTATACGGATAGAGAAAAAAAAAAAAAAATTCTTCTTTGGGCTGTAGTGGGAGTAAAAACACAAGTTCGACTATACCACACTATACTGAAATAAGCGCCATCTAACATTTCAGCGAAGAACTACAACAGTATGCCGTCTTGCAATGTCTCAGTACGAAGTATTGCGTGCTACTCTCCGCCAGATGGCGGGTAAAGCGCGGTTCGGTTCGGCATTTCCAGTGCCCTAAGCACGACTTGTCGAATCCTGCGTCACGTAAAATCGAATAGTAAACGTTGTCGAGTTTGTATGACGTTTGGCACAGCGCCCGCCCGTGAGCGTACTTGGAACTAACATTTAGTATGAGATTTCTCGATCTCGATACGATAACCGTAACGTAACGCAGGATTCGACAAGTCGTGCTTAGGGCACTGGACGCGGTGTGGCTTGTTGCTAACGTTATTGAACAGATGGCGCTACTAGCAACTAGCAAAGAATAAATCTATGTAAGTTCATGTGAAACAGATTGACTAAATTACATTTGGGAAAACATTTTACTTATAATAAAGTAATGTTGCTACTAGTGACTAGTGATGCTACAGTAACATTAAGGGTTTTGTGACATTAAAAAAAAACTTCAATCATGTAAAAGAGCATAATGTTAACCGCCTACCGCCTACTTAGTGAATTAAATTTGGATTTTTTTGATTTTCAAAAAATATCGCTAGATGGCGTTTATAAGCAAAGTCAGATAAGTGAGCTTACATTTAGTAAACTGTGCATTTACACATTAAATAAAAATAAAAATAATTAGAATCTTTTATTTCGAAGTCAGGGTCCATTAATTTGTTAGTAACAGTATTCTTAATAATGGTAAGGTTAGTAACCATGTTAAAATAAAATTAAGATTAGCCTCGACTACCATTTTAGGTACCTATAATAACGTAATTATAAAGGCACTGTAATAAAGGATTAGCATTAAGCCGGGTTGACATTTATTTCAATGGAGATTAGGGCACTTCTAAAGTATCAGAATCCATAGAAATTCGACAGCAAAGGGATTGGATTGTGGCTGCGCCAGTTTTATGTAATTTTAATTATATATTTATTTAGTTAATTTCATACTCTCACATCTTACTCGAACGCACTACATACATTAAAAAACACTGGCAACACGATCCTTTTCCTTTCCCCCCCCCCCACCCCCCCGTACCTCAGGACAAGATGAAGAAGTTTTTAAAAACGAACTCTCAAAAAACAAGTGAATCGCGAGTGACGCTATAATTTTCTCTCTCACGCAAATGACTCTTTTAATTTTATAAATAACGCTAAAAACTGTGAAAAGTGATATCTGTGTGCACACATTAGGTTTAAATATTCGGACATAACGTATAAACTGTGTCAAGAAAGAAATCTTAGAAAAACTCAATTGCTGGAGTCAGGTCAGGTGTGTCCTGGATTAGAGGTACGTGTCCTGCCCCTCCAAGTCTGGTCCTTCGATCCCAAATCCTTTCCCACATTCCTATTATCCTCCTCAATACACTTACGCCATTTAATTACTCTTTCAAATACGCAAAAACTCATATTACAAGTCATTCCGCCATTATTTCTCGCACGCTACTCCCCAACTTCGTTCCGCTCTAATCTCACAAATCGCGTCATATTCCTATGTATATACTCATTATTTCTCAACAATAACATCTAAAGTAAAGCATTAAAGCATCACTTACGTATATTTAACGCATTTCATACTTATTTCTCGCAATAATTCCCTCGACGCACCATTCATTCATATATCTACCCGCCATATTTGACAAGCGCACCGCCAACTAATAATTTATATTTATATCGTAATTCTGTTGAAAACTCTTATTCCGATCTTTAACCTGTGCTTATTACTAAACTCAGTTTATTTTTTGAATGTAAATATTGCTCTTTGCTAACCACAATGGGAGGCACAGAAGAAAAGAATCCAAGCACAAGTTCTAGTGAGGAAAATATTATGATCAAATTTCTTGAAAGTAAAAAGCAAAGTTTGTTCCATATAATACAAGAAGTGTATAACCTAAGCCTAAAGGTTGTTGACCCCGCATTTCACATGCAATTCCTTGCTAGGACTCAAAGCCTAGACAAGACCCGTGCTGATTATGTAGAAACAGTTGATAAACTTTTTTTTTGAACTATTCAAAGAAAACCCAAACGCACAGCCGAGTTATAGCACTCTCAACACATTTGATGAATTGTACTGTTTCATTAAACAAAAAGAAACCACTCTGAGACAGGAGCTTGAGGCTCAAAGCAAGCATAGCAATTTTAACATCAAACTGCCTCCGCTTCAACTCACAGGTTTTGATGGCACTCCAAGTAAATGGCCAGTGTTTTATGAAAACTTCCGCAGTGTCATACACTCTAATACTCAACTTACCAATGCAGAAAAGGTTCAGTATTTAATTGGCTGCCTCTCTGGTAAGGCACTAAATGTATGCTCAGGTATAACTCCTACATCTCAAAATTATGATATCATCTGGAATGCTCTTCTAGCTAAATACCAGAATACAAGACTACAAGCTTCTATGTATTTAGAAAAAATGTTGCAACAAAAGCCCGGTCAATCACCTGATAATATGCTGGATTACTTTTGTTCCGCTGAAGTCGGCTTACAACAATTAAAAATTAAAAATTTGTCGGACTTCATCATAACTCACATTGCCTTAAGCAAAATTGATAAGACAACTCTTAACCTGTTTGAGCAATCTCATAGACACCTTGAAATGCCAACATTTGCTGACTTAAAAAAGTTTTTAAGCGAGCAAAGTAAACTCCAAGCTCTCCATACTCCAATGCAGTCCTCATCTCAAGCTAACTATAAACAAGTTAACAAACCCGCGCCGCAAATAAACAAAATAAAATCATTTTGTGCTCAAACTGAGATCCCTCAAATGCCTAACACTCATAGCTTTGATAATTGCAAAGTCTGCAATGCAAATGCTTCTCACCCTCTCTTCAAATGTCAACACTTTCTTAACCAAAACACTCAAACTCGCAATGATATGGTTCGACGACATGCATTTTGCATTAATTGCCTAGGTTTTCACCACATAAATAACTGCAAATCGTCACACAGATGTTCGATCTGTAACCGCAAACATCATTCGCTTCTGCACTATGAAAATAACAACAATTTAAATATGAACCGCGCTCAACGATCAGCTGATTTCCAACAAAATGTTATCACTGATAATAATAACCAAAGCATTCCGTCAGTTAGGTACCAACCCGCTTCGCAAGTTCCCAAGTCGCCCGCAGGCGCTGCCGCCGGCACTGGCGCGCAATACTCGTCTCACTCGCACTCGCCGCCGCCGCGACCGCCGCCTGTGAGTACTGCTCGCACTCATGATGAATCGCAAACCCAGCGCTGCTCATGGCGCGCGAATTCGAATATTGATAACAACGACAACCGGGCGATGTCTGTTACTGTTCCCGCGCGCATCTCAAATAATGATACTACAGTATTATTACCTACCGCGTCTGTTCACGTGTATAATAACAATAAAGTAAATCGCATGCGCTTATTTCTCGATACAGGTTCGATGAGTAATTTCGTCACGAAATCTTGTTGCGAACGCTTAAATTTAAAGATAACTCCCGCGCCTTCGGTAGTTAAAGGTATCGGTCAAATTGAAAACCGCGCATTTGGAATAACGCAGTTTAAAATATTTTCGCGTTTTGACTCGCGCTGTTTCTATACAGTTAACGCTCGTGTTATTGACACAATAACCGACTTTTTGCCGAACGCTGAAATTGATAGGACGGAATTAACGCATCTGCAAAATTTGCCAATGGCTGATGAATTTTATTACGCACCCGGAGAAATCGATTGTCTGATAGGCAACGAATTATTCCCGCTTTTGCTCGGTTCTAAGAAATCGACCTCGCCAAACTCCACGGTTGTAGGTATCGAAACTACTCTCGGATATGTAGCCATGGGTAAAGCCCAATGCATCGCACGCTCGCTGAACTCAACTAACTCGACGCACTCACACTCTATGAACTCAACGCAATCTATTGACGCTTCACAATCGCAGTCTGCTGACGCAACGCACTCGCACTCTTTCAACGCAACTCATTCGCACTCACCTGATGGAACTCACTCGCATTCTCAAAACTCGCACTCTAATAATAAATTCGCTCGCACTCACTCTCATCCATCTTGCTCTTTTACGCAAAACGCACGCAACTCAAACACTCAAACGCATCACGCACAAATCCAAGACGAACCCGCACCCGCTATAACTACAACCGCGCTTAATGCTCCCGCCACACTCGCGCCTAATGCTCCCGCCACACTCGCGCCTAACGCTCCTACTACACTCTCGCATAACTTTGACAAAGCGTTCTTCTGTCAAGCAGAATCGTTTTCGCTCGAACAATTAACGCACCGCTTTTGGGAAATAGAAAATGTACCCGATAAAAAACACTTCAGTCCCGATGACGAAGCTTGTGAAAAAATATTCCAAAGTACTTACTCACGCGATGAAACCGGTAGATACACAGTAGATCTCCCGTTCAAATACTCACCCTCTGAATTAGGTCACTCATACGCTATAGCTAAACGTCGCTTTTTAAATCTAGAAAAGAAACTCGACTCATGTGATTTACGCGCCGATTATAATACAACTATACAAGCCTATATTGATCAAGGTTACTTGTCCAAAGTTCCAAATAACTTTCAAGACGATAACGAATATTACATGCCACATAAAGCCGTTTATCGTCCGGAGAAAGATACCTCCAAAACCCGCGTTGTTCTCGATGCTGGTTGTAAAACCACATCAGGCAAGTCGCTTAACGACATTTTATATGTAGGTCCGATTTTACAAAGCAGTATATTCGAACTACTTCTCAACCTCCGCATGTTTTCAATCGCGCTAACTGCTGACATAGAAAAAATGTATTTTCAAGTAAAGCTCGCACCTGAACACCAACCATTTCAACGCATTTTGTTTCGGTTCGATTCTAATTCACCAATAGAGATCTACCAATTTAATAGGGTGTGCTTTGGTGTGTCTAGCTCGCCTTACCTCGCCATGCGCGTTGTGCGTCAGCTCGCCGCTGACAGCCGCGACTCATTCCCGCTTGCCGCTTATGAAGCAGAGAACCATATGTATGTCGATGACTATGTCAGTTCTATTGACGGTTTAGATAACGCTGAGTATATTTACAATGAAATGGTAGCTATGTTCAAATCCGGAGGTTTTAATTTAGTCAAGTGGATCTCAAATGATCATGCACTCATGTCACGCATTCCTTCTTCTCATAAGAGCCCGCTCATTGTTAAGTTTGACGACGATCCCAACGCTGATACAAAAATTGTAGGTATGCAATGGCAGCCTAATGATGATAACTTTCAATTTAAAATAAATATTGACTTACCGCAAAATTGTACCAAACGCTCAATCCTTTCAGTTACCGCACGCTTATTCGATCCGCTCGGTCTCATAAGTCCAGTTGTCGCGTATATGAAGCGTCTCATCCAGGAGTGCTGGAAGTTACAGCTCGACTGGGATGATGAGGTTCCTGATTACATAATATCCAAATGGGAAAACTTTCATAAAGAACTTCCGCTTCTTTCTGACATTAAAATACCGCGTCACATAGGGATAAATTCTACGCATAGAGTTTATTTGATTGGTTTCGCAGACGCTAGCGAAAAATGCTACGGTGCTGCCATTTACGTACGCATTGACAACGATGATAACGCGCCCGCACAGTCAGTAAAACTACTTACCTCGAAGTCTAAAGTCTCAACTCCGAATAAAACACTCGCTCGCTTAGAACTTTGCGCTGCTGTCCTGCTCGCAAAGTTGATCGACTCAGTACGCACGGTCCTCAGTAAACGCAGCAACATAAATAAAATATGCGCATTCTCTGACTCTACAGTAACTCTTACCTGGATCCACTCACCTGCACATAAGTTCCATACTTTTGTAGCTAACCGCATCGCACAGATTAACAAACATTTACCCGCATCTCATTGGTTTCACGTACGAGGTGTAGATAATCCCGCGGATATCGTCTCTCGTCCTGTAACACCAAAAAGTTTAGTCAATAATGATTTCTGGTTTCACGGTCCGCAGTGGCTCGCCGCTCCCGTCGTCTCATGGCCTGTAAAAGAATATAAAATTAATAACAATGAAAATTCGGATACAGAAGAATCTAAAACTATATCGCTTCCTACGCAAAATGTAAACGCAATAGAAAATACTCACTTTATCCACGATCTCGCCGAAAGCTGCTCGTCTTGGTTGAAATTTATACGCGCGCTTGTATACGTACTTCGCTTTTCAAAAAAACTCGCCTCACGCGGTTCTATCACAGTAACCGATTTAGATCACGCTGAACAATACGCAATACGCTATTTGCAAAACAATGCATTTACTCAAGAGATTAACGCTATCAAAAATAATAGACTTTGTCCAAACAAGGCTATTCTAAAGCTCAACCCTTTTCTAGACGATCAAAACCTATTAAGAGTAGGCGGTCGTCTAACGCATTCTCAATTGAATTTTGACCAAAAGCATCCAATACTATTGCCCGCTAAAAATCGCATAGTTTCGCTCCTAGTTGACTACTATCACGCTTCAAATTTACACACAGGTCCCGCATTACTATTGGCGTTAATACGTCAAAAGTACTGGATTCTGTCCGCTAGAAATTTAATTCGACAACGTGTACATAGTTGTAACTTATGTTTTAAACTCAAACCGCGTAGCACGAACCCATTAATGGGAGATCTTTCTTCTATTAGAGTCTCTCAAGTCAAAGCCTTTGTGCATACCGCTGTCGATTACGCTGGACCATTTTATATCACGCATATCCGCCATCGTGGTGTTAAAAGCCACAAAGCATATATTTGTTTGTTCGTATGTCTTACGACAAAAGCCCTTCACTTAGAGCTTGTTTCTGATCTAAGTACTGATTGCTTTCTTGATGCTTTCAAGCGCTTTATTTCCCGCAGAGGTCCAGTCTCTATATTATATAGCGATGGAGGCACCAACTTCATTGGCGCTAAACGCAAATTAAACGAAATCTATTCCAAAATACAGTCAACTGATTTCCAAAATGATTTGAGTCATTATCTTACTTTACATAGAGTCCAATTTAAAAATAGCCCTCCGTATGGACCGAATTTTAATGGTTTGAGCGAAGTTAATGTCAAATCTTGTAAAACCCATTTATTTAACGCTATCGGCAGTCAAATTCTCACCTACGAGGAATTTAACACAATTTTAATACAAATTGAAGGTCTGTTAAATAGCCGGCCTATTTGTGTACTCTCGTCAGATCCTTCTGATCTGACCGCTCTTACTCCGAATCATTTCTTAAATGTAACTTCACTTAAATTTTTACCCGCTGAAAATATCGACTCTACACTCTCAGACAACAGACTCAACCGCTATCAACTTTTAAATAGAATAGTCCAGAGCTACTGGAAACGTTGGAGCATGGAATATTTAACTTCACTTCAACAACGCAATAAATGGAACACGCCTTCCAAACCTGTGAGTGTAGGGACTGTAGTTGTCGTCAAAGATGACAATGCTCATCCTATGTTTTGGCCCCTGGCTATTGTCTCAGAGGTTTATCCTGGCAAGGATAACATTACTCGTGTTGCTAAAATAAAAACCGTCTGGGACGTATATACGTCCACTAAGTCGACTCTGTCCTCTGCCTACTCAATAGTTCCAAACTCTTTCATATTAGCTTAAGTTTATCAACCGCTTTAATATTAAATGTTATTTTCAGTTCTCAATGTAGAGGAAACCTCTAGGCCCCCCGAAGTTGGCTGCGCCAGTTTTATGTAATTTTAATTATATATTTATTTAGTTAATTTCATACTCTCACATCTTACTCGAACGCACTACATACATTAAAAAACACTGGCAACACGATCCTTTTCCTTCCCCCCCCCCCCACCCCCCCGTACCTCAGGACAAGATGAAGAAGTTTTTAAAAACGAACTCTCAAAAAACAAGTGAATCGCGAGTGACGCTATAATTTTCTCTCTCACGCAAATGACTCTTTTAATTTTATAAATAACGCTAAAAACTGTGAAAAGTGATATCTGTGTGCACACATTAGGTTTAAATATTCGGACATAACGTATAAACTGTGTCAAGAAAGAAATCTTAGAAAAACTCAATTGCTGGAGTCAGGTCAGGTGTGTCCTGGATTAGAGGTACGTGTCCTGCCCCTCCAGATTGAATGGATGCGTTGGAGCAAGGTTTGGGCGGAATATTTCAGCAATTTGTATGAAATGAGGTACATTTTTAATACATTTAAAAAACAAGAAACTAAATTATTGTTCATTATTTCGTATGGAAGATTATAAAATTCCATAATAATAAATGCAGCAGTAGCATACGAGTAGTTACAAGCGGAGAAATAGAGGCGACTCAAGATTTTTTTTCTACGCTTTCCTATATACTTACCTATAGATATTAAAACATCCAAGACTCGAGAACAAACATTCGTATTCACCATACAAACATCTGCCCCGACCGGGGATCGAACCCGGGACCTCAAGTTTCACAGTCAGGGTCTCTAACCACTAGGCTATCCGGTCGTTAAATGGATTTCAAGAAAAACCAAATTACTTCTCATGTCTAGCAGATTATTATATTTTTTCTCTGATACGAAAATATAGCTTTATAACGTACAGTCAAGGAATTTAATTCCTGACCAACCACAGAACATTTTCATGACGATTTTCCTTGTCAAGCAATGCGATGTCGCTATGACGTTTACTGTGAAAAGGTTCCATGGTGGGTCGGGAATTAATTTCCTCGACTGTACCTATTATGGTTACAAGACTTCATTTCAGAACAATTTACAAAGGTTTAGGCCTAAAGTAATATTCTTTTCTCTGCTTAAAAAAAATACAACTAGCAGAACGTGCTTAAGTGTTACAAAGAGACAGTAAATTCTGGAAACCTTTTACGCAGACGATGCCGAGTCTCATCTCTTCCCGAGACCCTAACTGGTTCACTATTTACGATGGTCTGTAGCTTGGTATAAAAAAAATAAAGCTAAGAGTTAATAGGTACCTACATAGTTGAACTTATTCTAAGCTATGGGAGGAATGGGGTTAGGCGAAGCTTCAAAATCTATGAAATAATATGTATACATATGCATAATAACCTAACAAACTTAGAAAAGTTGAAAAACCCCCGACACTGTCATTTTAAAGTTAAAATATTTCGAAAACGGGTGAGCTGATTTTAATAAAACTAAGCTAAGAACCATCTCAATTAAACTAGCTTTCGATAAAAAAACCGCATTATTTATTTATCGTATGGCAATTATTCATGTCACTGGACTGCATTGAAATCGGTCCATCCGTTTGGAAGCTATGATGCCACATACACAGACACACAGATACACAGGTCAAACTTATAAGACCCCTCTTTTGCGTTGGGGGTTAAAAAACCGAGTCCAAATCGGTTCACCCGTTTAAGAGCTACGGTGCCACAGACATACACACAGCGGTCACACTTATAACACCCCACTTTTACGTCGGGGTTTAAAAACAACGTGTTACGAATGCAGTCTTAAAACTTTAACAATTTAACTCGAGCTCCTAACCGCAGGTAGTCAAAAGACATTAACATTAAATCAAGCAGAAATCGTAAAAACTTCATGCCCAAACTTTCCGTATTACTTCCGAGCTTATTTAGAAAATTACTAAACATATTCCGGTAAGTCGATCTAAGTTTTTCCATTAGGGCTCGTCCACACGTACATTAATCTCCGTGTCGTGTGACGCGGCGTTACCGCGTTATAGAGGGACACGACAAACACTGCCAGCAGCTTTGTTTATTTTTGTGAGAGCTTGGCGAAAGAGAAAGAGATAGCTAAAGTACCCATCTACAAGGTAGGTACGTGTGACAGTAAAATGTAGAAAAAAACTTCTTGTTAAAAAACTTTCTGTTAAAACATTTTTTATTCCACAATTCTATGTAAAAAAACCACAGAACCGACTTTGATACAACTTATATGGGGGCCACCTCTGACGTATTACATGCCCTTTCAAACAAAAAAAAGTCATTAAAATCTTGCGGGTGGTAGGACCTTGTGCGAGGTCCGTCCGGATCGCTACCACCATCTTTCTCGTTAATCCTGCCGCTAAGCAGCAGTGCTTGCACTGTTGTGTTCCGGTGTGGAGGTAAGACAGCCGGTGTAATTACGGGCACAAGAGGCATTTCATCTTAGCCCTCTAGGTTGGCAACGCATCTGCAAACCCTCCGGAGTTGCGGGTCTCTATGGGCAGTGGTGATCACTTACCATCAGGTGACCCACTTGCTCGCTTGCCTTCCTCGTTGTATAAAAAAAAAACAATTCACAATTGGCGGAGTAATCGCGTACCTTACAACAAAAAAAAACATACAGTGGAATTGAGAACCTCCTCCCTTTTTGAACTCGGTTAAATAGCAGAGAACGTCGGTAATAACCTAACCAACTTAGAAAAGTTGAAAAAGCCCCGACATTGTCATTTCAAAGTTCAATATTTCAAAGACAGGTGAACCGATTTTAATTAAACTTAGCTAAGAACCATCTCGATTAAACTAGCTTTCGAATAAATAAAACCGCATCGAAATCGGTACATCCGCTTGCGAGCTACGATGCCACAGACAGATACACAGATACACAGGTAAAACTTATCCCCTCTTTTTCGTCGGGGGTTAAAATATTCCTTAATACGCCAGTGATATATGACGAACCTGTGACAGATTAGTGACAAGGGGAGACAGTTATCGTAACATATATCTTTGGCAGAATTTGTACGACTGAGCCCCATGGGAAATATATGTATGTCGATAAAAAAAGGTCCAAACGCGATGAATATTTGCTTGATATTGTGTATATTTTATAAACTGTCTAGCATATTATTCCCTATGTTTTACGACTATGTAAGTTGTTACTGGATTGTAATTTTGATGGACTTGTAGGCTTTTAAGTAAAACTTTACATACATTATGTTTGACGACAAACAACAATCAACGTTTATAAATATCTAACAAGTAAACGATTAATATTCTTTTATTTTTTATTTACGTTTATTTCAGGCTTCGGTCCCCTTTCGCTTTACTTGTATGTTAACTCTTTTATTTAAGGGATAGTTGCGCCTTTGTACATTTGCCTTGTTCTGTTGTCTGATGTCATATTACTATGTGTAAAAAAGAGATCTTATACATAGATACAATACGTGTACCAAAACGTAAAGCAGAAATCAGACCGTAATTTTTTGTCTGTGTAAGAGTTAATGAGATATAAGTAAGGTTGTGGTCATGTTCGTGATTGTGCCAAAATCTTAATTATACCAGATACTTGAACTACCTTTTCATAAATTTATTGAATCAGGCTTTACTTACTGAACTAAAACAATTACTTCGTTTACCCGTGACCACACGTAAAAACGTAACAGACGTACTGTTACGTCTGCCCATACTGACCGATCTAAATATTTGTATGCCACCCTGTATATGAATATTTGTATTGTGTTCTTAATGTCCCTAGTAATCACGAAGCTTCTCAAAAGATATATCCACTCAAAACCGTCGTTTACGATCATATATCTTCCTCGGTTCGGTCCTAATTTTTCCTTTTATGCCAGCGAACACCTGAGACAACGAATCCAACTTGACAAGATTACTAATGATCCAACCAGTTCTTAGGCGATCGGAAGAACAAAGATATACCTAATAATTATATATGTTCTGATAGTTACGTTACTGGAGTTAGTTGAAAAAATCTTCTTCTTCAAGTGCCTCTCCAACTAGTGAAGGTCGGTTGCCAACTTCTGGAATTCCTGTCTGTCCATAGCGAGGCGAAACAATTCGGATGCGCTCGCTATTGCAGTCCACTCTCGGATGTTGCGGAGCCACGACTTCTTTCTCCGACCGACTCCTTTGAAAAAATGTGGGATTATAATTTGTCTGATATGTCGTGTTGTGGCGCTTTTGAATTAAATTGCAACATCGGAATATCCTTTTGAACTAAAAACAGTTAATTGTCTATTATAATACGACAAATATAAGTGTCCATGTAACACCTCCGCATAGGTATATACAATTCTGTGGTTTCCCATTTGGTGGGTTACGAAAAAAAATTACGGGCCGCAGTATTGTCTTGTTTTAAATTATACTTACTATGAGAATGAAATAAAGATTGACGGAAAGCCCTACTCCTGACTTAGCACCAAGAGTCCCAAAAGATTGCGACCACAGAACGAATAAAGATTGCGACCACAGAACGAATAAAGATTGCGACCACAGAACGAATAAAGATTGCGACCACAGAACGAATAAAGATTGCGACCACAGAACGAATAAAAAGAGGACAGAACTGATGTCGCTAGTATTTTTCTTCCAGTACCAATGTCGCCACTTTTTCACTCCACTTGCTGTTAATGCACACACGCAAAAGCACTACGCAATCACGCACACAATTACTAGTGTAATTACACACTGTGGATGAGGTTCCGCAATTACGAATGCTGCATAACAACAAAAGCACTACGCAATCACGCACACAATTACTAGTGTAATTACACACTGTGGATGAGGTTCCGCAATTACGAATGCTGCATAACAACATTTTAGAAGACATGTATCACAAGCAGTACTGAGTTACAATTCGCGCACTTGTGTCTTACCAATGAAATGTGTGAAAATTCACGGTTCATGAGATACAGCCAGGCCCCCGTTTCATAAACGTGACAGCTGACAAATGACAATGACTATTCGATCTGGTGTCTTTTTGGGTGGTGAAGGTGGCGAGAATCGCGTGCCATTTCAGTCGGAGGCTCTTGCCAGGTGGTCAAGTCTTTGCCCGGGTGACAAACGCCCACGGACGGACGGACGGACGGATGGACGTACGGACAGCGGAGTCTTAGTAATTAGGGTCCCGTTTTACCCTTTGGGTACGGAACCCTAAAAAGAGTTGAATAATTTTGTCATTAGCGCGCCGAAAATGAAGCGCAGATGCAGTTCAGTTGCTCTCGAATAAGGTTCAAATTCGGCGCAAATGTCAACATGTTCGGAACATGTTTTTCGATTGTTTTGTGAGCATATGACGTATCTTTACTTCCTATATTATCATTGTTTCTTACGCATCACGCGGCGATAAGGTCACGCGACCATGCCACTTCTATCCCCTTAACCACTCAAAGGTTGGCTGGTAGAGATCGCTTAAAGGGATAAGTCCGCATTTGTACTCAAATTTGGTTGTTGCAACTTGTGTTTTTTTCCCGTATTTTTTATACAATAAAGTACAATATGCTTACTCTTTTTAACCGACTCTAAAAACAGGAGGAGGTTCTCAATTCGTCGGAATATTTTTTTTTATTAGCTCTGTGATTGCGTCCCAATCAAGCTGAATGGCCGCGCAGCCCAGACGGTTCTAGATTAGCATACAGATCGCACACGTTATCTGCCAAGACTAGAATCGGTTCGAAAAATATTCATAGTAAAAATTACGTTCGGAACTCCGAGCACGAGTTTTCACCAAGGATCGAGTAGTTACGTTATCGTATCGCCGTCGAGAAAGTAATACTTACTAAAATTTAGAGAACCAAATACGCTCATGGGAGGCGATGTTCCAAACGTAATACGATATTTACGATATTTCTCGATGGGGATACGATAACATTACTACTCGATTATGATTTTGCGGGTGGTAGGACCTTGTGCGAGATCGGATCGCTACCACCATCTTACTCGCTAATCCTGCCGCCGAGCAGCAGTGCTTGCACTCAGAGTAAATAGGTTTGTTAGGTCTGTGGGCTTGCACTGTTGTGTTCCGGTGTGGAGAGTAAGACAGCCGGTGTAATCACAGGCACAAGAGGCATTTCATCTTAGCTCTCTAGGTTGGCAACGTATCTGGAAACCCCCCGAGGTTACGTGTGTCTATGGGCAATGGTGATCACTTACCATCAGGTGACCCACTTGCTCGTCTGCCTTCCTTATCGTATATTTTTTTTTATAAAAACTCGTGCACGAGCTAGAAAAGAAGAACCGGCCGAGGGTTTCGGGATTGCGGGATTTTTCAAAATTCCACCCCTAAAGGGGTGATAAGGGGAGTGAAAATTTGTATAAGAAATCGTTATCTTTTAAGTTACGATCATGAACCTTGGTGAAATAATTATAATAGTAATTTTCAAGATAAATAAATGAACACGTCGTTCACCGTTTTTGAAAATTTCAACCCTAAGGGAGTCCAAAGGGCGTGGAAGTTTGTACGAGAAAAACCACTTCACTTTTAAAGTTACGATAATTGAACTTAGATAATATCCCATATTGGACGATGTTCGACGGCACGGAGGTCGAGACTGGATGAGACGGGCACAAGATCGCCAAGAGTGGAAGAGAGAAGAGGCCTATATCCAGGAGTGGATCAACAAAAGGCCACCGTGATGATGAATATCCCATATTATGGGATAGGGAGGGATTTTGCAAAATGCCCAGGGGATAGAGAGTTATCCCACGGAAACGATCGAAGCCGCGGAAACAGGTATATTTAAATGTCCCCCACGGAAGCGAAATTTGACAATTAGGTGCACAATAACTTGTTTTCATAATAATAATATGTATTGATTTAAACTTTCGCGATTTTCACACATTATCATCTAAGAAGGGTCCCTTCGAGACCATGGACGCAACGTCGCGTCCGAAACGTCGAGGTATTTAAATTCAAATTTAAATATAATTGTTTTTACGCGGTTAAGTCCCGAGTATCATGATAATGTTGTTTTCATATGCCATTAATTCTTCCAAGTACATGTCACATCCTGTAGAACCATAAGTCCTTAAAGCCTTAAAGCCATTCTGCAACAGTATAAATCTTTGCGTCTATGGAACTCAGGATCTTGAGGTTCTACCGCATTGCGGTAAATATTTACTGCTTCAAAATTTTCATATAAAGGATGTGTGTTGATTTAATGAGGGGAAAATGGGTTGTAGGCAAATGGGAGATTAGGATTTATCTTACGGGAGCGACGGCTCATTTAACGTCTTTTGGGTTTGAGGTAACCCAGAGTTAATAATTAATCCTTGGATATCACAGAACTATATCGGTATAAGAAAAGAGTGTATGTACCTCTCGCGCAGAAAAGAAAAGGCAGAGGCTGGAGTACGAATATTCGAAACCTGCGTCACGTAAAATCGAATAGTAAACGTTGTAGAGTTTGTATGACGTTTGGAACAGCGCCCGCCCGTGAGCGTATTGGAACTAAAATTTAGTATGAGGTTTCTCGATCTCGATACGATAACCGTAACGTTACGCAGCATTCGTAAAGTCGTGCTCGACCCTCAGAGAACCTCATTACGCGTTCCAGCTCGTCACCGTTTTCGCGTGCGACGTCTGGCTTTAAAAACAAAATACCTTGTTGTTCAACTAATTAACTATTCTAACGTCACCACAATAGTTGGAGCTATTAATCGAGGCATTTTCTCACTAAATTACACTCGTGACGTCAAAATACCTACGCAAAATGTTACACGCTCGGTTACCATACATCTCGATGAACTCTAAGAGCAGGGCTCTGCTAACACTGGACTTCTTAAAACACTGGTGAAACGCGCTTAAATCTTTCTACGAAGCCCTCGTGCGCCAGTCCGACTCGCAATTGGCCGGTTTTTTTTTTTAATGAAAAGTTTGGAGTATTCTGAATATGCCATTGACTAACGGACAACTTACCACTGATACCACCATTAAAAACGTCTGCCGTGAGCGTTATAATAAAATATTACGATAGCCAATATCCGGAACTTTAGAGCTCGAGTACAAATGGTCGAAGTTTACCGAAAACGTCAAATCTCCGGGGAAACTTTCGCCTTTAAAATTATTAGCAGAAGCTCTCAAAGTTTGTGATCAAGTTTATGTTTAAGTTTGTGCTTATGGTGTTAAGAGCAACGTTTGGTGTATGCCAACTGCCATGTTACAAAACCGTATGCTTTATTCAGTAACTGACTTGAATAAATAAATTATTTATTTACTTACTTAAATTTTAAAATATGAAACCCGACTGCAATTCCAGAAAACAATATACCCTATGTCACTCCCACAAAGTTTTATAAAAATCCGCTCCGCCGTTTTTGAGATTTAAAAATGACAATGTCAGGGGTTTTTCAATTTTTCTAAGTTGGTTAAGTTATTCTGTGTTCCTGTATCCTGTGTTGTAAGTATTTTGTTTTTTTTTTTATACGATGAGGAAGGCAAACGAGCAGTGGGTCACCATGGTAAGTGATCACCACTGCCCATGGACATCCGCAACCCCGGGGGGCTTGCAGATGCGTTGCCAACCCAGAGAGCTAGGATGAAATGCCTCTTGTGCCCGTAATTACACCGGCTGTCTTACTCTCCATACCGGAACACAACAGTGCAAGCACTCCTGCTTAGCGGCAGGATTAGCGAGTAGCAGCAGACCTCGCACAAGGTTCTACCACCTGCAGAATTTGATATTAAATAGCTTGAATGAGCCTAATATATTTATTTCCACTCGTTACAAATGTGAGGTTTTCATATCACAGAACGTTTCACGGTAATGCGACAGCTACGAGCGTGGCGTCGTATCTCGGCGGGACACTTATATTTATTATATCTTCTCTTGATTACAAATCGATTGATACGTGAGTGATGTAAGTAGGGGTTGTGGTGGTTTGCTGTACCTTATTTTTAAGATTTTGTAGATATATTATGCAAATGATACTTTTGTAATGGCATCTCATTGCCTGAACTTTTTCTACTCATAAAGAATATTTAAAAAATTTTTGGTGCAAGGGTTCATATGCACAAACTAATAACCCAAATGTACAGAGCTTCGAGCGCAAAAGTTATACAAATTTTCTCGATGATGTTACTATTCGATTACGTTACGTAGAATTCGTATATTCGTGCTCGGGCATCAGCGGCCTAAGCCGTTTGACGGATTTCAACACATGAGGTGTCATTGGATTCGTCTCCATGGGCGTAAACAGGGGGGCAGGGGGGGCCCCCTGGATCTTACAATCAAACTTAAAAAAAATGTACATGAATTAATATTTTATCACCTCACCAGCTCATCATTCCAAATCTTGGCGCGAAATCACTTTTCCGAGGAAAAAGTACTTGAAATTCGGACGTTTTTTGTTTAAGAAATTGTCGCGGTTTAAGAAATTTTTTATTTGATGAGCCTAAAGCTGGCTACGCCCTTCTTCGTCTCAGTTGTGCGAGTGACATAGGATAAAATTGTTTCCCAGAATTTTATTGCAGTCGCGTTTTCTGTTTTTAATTTTAAGTTGGTTAGGTTAGCTACTACTATGTTTCGTTGTTGTAAGTACTTACAATATTCCCAAACACTATTCTTTCTTCTACGAACAAAGCTAAAACCTCAATCAGCCCCAAGGGTATTACGGCGGGCGCAGGCGATAACGCCAGATCCGTTTCGGCAGGCTTTAGATCGCATCTCTGGAGCTGCGCAAACGACCATCGATACTTTGATTTTTTGGGGCAGTAATTATTATTAAAATTCTGGGGGTCGATTTTTGAATCTCACACGGTGACAAAATTCAGTGATTTCAAAAAAGTTCGTATTTTTTAATCTCACCGGTGACTAAAATTCTCATGCCAATGATATCAAATAGGAATGCTCCCACCCAGTCGTAAACGAGATCACTTGATTGACTTCTTGACCACTGACAGTGACAGCTAACCTCAATCTACTATGTTGACATGCTTATCTATGACATAAACGCAAATTAGCCGCATGTTAGTGACGGGTATGACATTCAAAAATAAGGCTTTTGGCAAATAGTGATATCAATGTCATGGATGAGAATTTAGTCACCAAGTGAGATTCAAAAATCGATTCTCTGGGCCTGGTCCTTTAATTAGGAACTAAGTATGTTAACTTTTGCGCAGTCGGGTGTCGTATGGAGGGCCTACGAATACAAAAAGACGGCATCCGACTGCGGAAAAAACACCTAGTTCCTAATTTGATTTTTGAATCCCACTTTGTGACTAAATTCTCACCCATGACATTGATATCACCTTTGCCAAAAGCCGTATTTTGAATGTCATTCAGTGATCCCGTTTGCGAGTGGGTAGGGGCATTCGTATTTGATATCATGGGCACGAGAATTTTAGTCACCGGTGAGATTCAAAAATACGAACTATTCAGAAATTACTGACTTATAGTCACCGGGTGAGATTAAAAAAAAAAAAAACTTTTCACGAGTTCTACTTATTTATTGAAGTTTATCCTCAGTGTAGTGAAGGCTTTACTGAGGGTCGAGCACGACTTTTCGAATCCTGCGTACCGTTACGGTTATCGTATCGAGATCGAGAAACCTCATACAAAATTTTAGTTCCAAATACGCTCACTGGCGGGCGCTGTTCCAAAAGTCATACAAACTCGATTACGTTTGCTGTTCGATTTTACGTGACGCGGGTTTCGAATATTCGTACTCGGGCCTCTGCGCATCTACAACGTAAGTATGGAATCTAATATTCTATGCCTTTCTTATTGTTCCAGTTTCATTACCAGGATTGCCTCAGACGGCCGTAAACCAAAGCTCATGTATTTATAAGTACGTGAGCACTAAAAATGGACAAGTGCCGGGTTTGGAGTTAAAGTAGATTTTGGAGAAAAAGTAGTTTTTGGAGTAAAAGTAGTTTTTGGGAGAAAAAATACACGAGAACCAACAAGAAAAGTAGTGATCTGAGCTTTTTGCTGACAGAGGGTCGAGCACGACTTTTCGAAACCTGCGTCACGTAAAATCGAATAGTAAACGTTGTCGAGTTGGTATGACGTTTGGAACAGCGCCCGCCCGTGAGCGTATTTGGAACTAAAATTTAGTATGAGGTTTCTCGATCTCGATACGATAACCGTAACGTTACGCAGCATTCGTAAAATCGTGCTCGACCCTTAAATCCTTCGCTACACTGAAGATAAACTTCAATCAATAAGTATGTATGTGTGAGTAATATTATGTGCGAATAGACATTCCATTTTTGAAATTTGTAAATAACGTATGATTTGCATACTCATTATTTGCTTATCTTTCAAGTTTGATTATTTCATGTCCTTAGTCGTGATAAGATATAATTATATAAATAGATGTCAATGTCGAATAATTGTCTTTGTATTTTTGAGTTTTTATTAATAAACAATACAATAAGAGAAGTAAATTTTAAAACATAGAATTTGAATTCAGCTAGGCAAATTAATATGGCATCACTTTCTGAACTTGGTAGAGGACCAGCACTGCATATACAAACGAAAAGAATTTTGTGTAATTTGTACAAATATTTCCAAGAGCTTTGCGATAAGGGCTGAAATTGGTTATCAACACCAAAACATTTGGTCATTAAATCATCTCTAGTGTACCGATAAATCTGGTTCTCAACACATTAAATGTTTAACATTTATAATCTTCTATACCTATAAAACAATACCGTGACTGACTGACTGACTGACTGACTGACTGACTGACTGACTGACTGACAGACAACGCACATCCTAAACCACGGGACCGAGAGACTTGAAATTTGGCAAACATGTACCTTGAGTATCCTAGAGGAGCACTAAGGAGGGATTTTTCGAAATTCCCGCGGAATAGGGAACTTACACAACTACACGTAATAAGTCCTTTACTTAAGTCTTTCACCTAATACCAGATGGTCGGATTTGTGAAAATCTCCAACAATGCAAGGTCAAGTGTAAACCCGCATTGCGGTGGTGCTATTTTTTATTCGCTGGAATATTCCGGGACTGAAATATCAAATTTTGTAAATGGGCTGCGATGCGAGGGTCAGACGGTCCTACGTTGTCTAGTAACACGTTACAATTTGCTGGTATCTGTGGGTCGAGCACGACTTTACGAATGCTGCGTAACGTTACGGTTATCGTATCGAGATCGAGAAGCCTCATACAAAATTTTAGTTCCAAATACGCTCACGGGCGGGCACTGTTCCAAACGCCTTACAAACTCGACAACGTTTACTATTCGATTTTACGTGACGCAGCATTCGTAAAGTCGTGCTCGACCCTCTGGTTGCTTAGAGCAGGTGAGGAATGGAGATGTAAACGCGCGATTTCCCCTCTGCCATAACTCTAACATTAAGTCTGACCAAAATGATCAGGGTCTGTTGATTGTGTGCATTATAATACTTAGGTAATTGATCTCATGTAGTTACTAAGCTGAGTTTATCTGTACCTTTTTTATGTTTAGACATACTAAACATAGTATTTGTTAAAAGAATTTCATGCCGATGAGGCAGAACGCAGTGTTGGTTATGTACCTATATAACTTATGACCTGTATTCTCGCAATAAAAATATTTCATATTATTTCCTTTCATTTCATATACTTTTAATAAATTCACTGAAAAATTAGTACACAGAAAAAAACAGAAAAATGCCAACCCTGGGAATCGAACCCGGATCCAAGTTTCAGTGGGTTTATTAAAAGTATAATTGATATTCACGGGTAAACCGTAAAAATAATAAAATACTGGAATAAAAACAAAAAGATATTCCAATTGAGATCATGGATTGTGTGCATGTTTTTGCCATTTGTGTGACAGTTTTGTTTTAGTGTGAGTTTGTAGGAAAGTAACAAATTTTGACATGAGCGCAGACGTGTGCCGGACACACATGTGTGTGTTCCTCGTTCTCCTCAAAAAGTGGCAGAAAAATTGTAGCCAAAGGCGCCTCTCGTCTGTCAGCTTTATGTCTGGTTGGGTAAAAAGGGATTATTAAGTATTTCAGATTAATAACATAAGTACGTAAATGTGAAGCAGAATTCCTGGCGAATAATTGTTGTGGCTTGTAATCTCCGACGCAAAAGGAGGGGATTATAATTATAAGTTTGACTTTTTATTTGTGTATAGGTGTATCTGTTTGTGGCAACATAACTTCCAAACGGATTTGCCGATTTGGAAGCGAATTTTATTGTTTTGAGTCGAAAGCTAATTTAATTGAGATGGTTCTTAGTTAAGTTTTAACAAAATCGATTAGCTGTTTTTGAGATATCGGACTTTCAAATTAAAATATCGGGGGCTTGTCAACTTGTTTTGTAACTAGAGCTACCTGTCAACGCTCTTATTTTGACATCTTGTATCTTATCTATATCTATAAAACAGTACCGTGATTGACTGACTGACTGACTGACAGACAACGCACAGCCTAAACCACTAGACCTAGAGACTTGAAATTTGGCATACATATACCTTAAGTATTATAGAGGTGCACTAAGAAGGGATTTTTCGAAATTCCCACGGGATAGGGAAGTAGCCCATTTTGAAATATTTCACGGGGGCAAAGCCGCGGGGCATAAGCTAGTCTTATCTATATCTATAAAACAGTACCTGGATTGACTGAGTGACTGACTGACAGACAACGCACAGCCTAAACCACTGGACCTAGATACTTGAAATTTGGCAAACATGTACCTTAAGTGGATCCTAGAGGTGCACTAAGAAGGGATTTTTCGGAATTCTCACGGGATAGGGAATTTTGAAATATTTCACGGGGGCTAAGCCACGGGGTATAAGCTAGTAATAAACAGAGTTCAAGTGAGAGGCTGTTAAAAGATAAGTACTACTTTGAAATGAAAAAAAAAAAACCGGCAAAGTGCCCAACTTAAGCAGTTTTACTTTCCAGTGTAACTCGGGGGTACATCGCGTCCCTGAAACAAGCTTGTGCTCACATTTACCTCAAACTCGTGTTGACGTTTTCTCGAGAAATAAGCTGTTGTTACAGCGGAGTCGTTTCGCAAACTGCGCGCGAGTGTAATACCCGCGGGAGGTGTGAAATGGCTGCGCTACACGAAATCCTTACATTGGATATTTCTAAGAAATTGCCAAGTGTTCTAATTGGAACTTCCAATCAATGAAACGTGCCAGTAAACTAAAGTGTTTTCTGGTTTTGCTGTTCTAAGAATGATTTTTTACACTAATTTATTGAATCAGGTGTTACTTTGCGGAGGTCCATATTTATGAACTAAAAACAATTACTTTGCTCACCCGCGACCACAAGTGAAAAATAGTTAATCTGTGCGGTATATGCATGTTTCCATGCAACACCTCTGCCTCCACTGCTACACGAATCAACACATGCCACACAGACCCAACTATCACTAAACTACACGCTGACGCGTTTCGGCGCTCACTGCGAGGCCATTAACGAAGCACCACAACAACCGTTCAACATGCCACCATTTCCACTACTCGTAAATTGACGTGTTTATTTTAAATTTCAAGAAAGTTCATCTACGAAAAAATCGGGTAATTTTTGAAAATTTCTGTTTTTTTTTCTTAAAAAAAAAAAAGGAAAAACATAAAAGACATGGACAGCCGGGAGTTCGAAAGGAGTCCAAGCTGAAACTGAGACGCTTCGCTCACTTCGTCCGCTCGGTCTTTTCAGCTTTTTTCCAGCGAAAATAATAATGACGAAAACCGCTATAAATAGTAGTTCAAATGATCCGGCGCCGGCCGGAAGCCTCAGGGCTGCCGGACAACTTCCGGTGAGAACATCCCGAAGCATTTCCAACTACTTAAGTTATTTTCTTCTTTTTTATATGTATAAAAGAGACGGCAAACGCTTTGATAGCTAGTGGTGGACTGTATGAGAAGACTATACGAGTATTGATGGAAACACGGGTTAAATTAATTTAATACTATAGAGCACAATTAGAATATTATGACCGACAGATCACAGCGACGAAAACACAACTGACATAAGTCGTAAAAAGCATATTAAAAAAACGAGTAAACTTATAAAAAGGTAGCCAACACGCTTTTAAAAAAAAGTAACAGCGAGTAACAATGAAATAACAATGAGACTTAGAGAATGAGTATGAGAAGAATGAGACTTGTTGACATTATTATTATACCTACACGTAACGGCTTCTTATTTCTAAAAAGCGATTTTCAATAAAAATACATGCTAAGATTGTTACCTTTTTTTGCTAAAAAAAACGAAGTATACCTAAGCAATTTCATATTTTTATCATTGATTGCTATCATGTTGATTTTTTTCTAGGTACATATGGAGGGGCAAAATAGCAGGGCTACCTGATGGTAAGCAACCACCGTGACCCATGGACACCTTTATGGAATGGTAGGCTCGTTTTTTAGATCCCTAAGCTGTATCGCTCAGGGAACGTTGCCGCAGGAATCTGATTCTGTATTTCTTCTATTTCATAATCTTCTTCGTTACAAATTAGCGCACTACGACGCCGAGAACCGCAAATGACACGTGACTGTTTAGCGTAGATGATAGCGCACCCTATTCTTTCTAGATATTATACTTAATTTATTGAAAAACTCTTTTTAAAAATACGTAACTGTTACGTATAAAATCCACTTCAATATAAATGAATAAGTGTCATTGTTATTTAATTTTTATTTAAAAAAGACAATGATTAATTACAATGATTAAATGAAATGAAATGACATGTCAAGATTGTTTACCTACTTTCTAATGCCACAGCATCATGCTTTTTGGCCATCTTGCTTCTGAGATATCCTGCCTGTAGGCCATCTTGCTTCTGAGACATCTTGCTTCTGAGACCTCCTGCCTGTAGGGCATCTTGCTTTGTAGGCAACTCGCTCAAAATAGCTCGTCTGTATTACGAACAGACCGACTGCCACCATACGGACAGTGATTGTTTCCGCAAGTGCCAGCCCTGCCGACGCCGGATATTGGACGTCGATGTCCAATGATTGGCAAAACTCGGTTCCCTGTTGCAAGGCTGCATTTAGGATTTACGGCACCTACTAAAGACATTCTGGTCTTTAAATAATAAGGGTTGAATTATTTAACCATAATTTCAACCTAGCTTCGCTCCAGTGACAGAACTTCCTACTCCGTGGGTAGTTCGTAAAATCCCTCCCTAACCAACATTGACTTACTTAACACCATGTACTTTGGGTCTAGTACAAAATTCACGAAAAATGTGTCCCAGTACAACACGGCATTTTTCGATGACAGCCATACGTCATAGCGCTGTCGTTCGACCAAACTAAGACTGACTGACGCTCGATTATAGTATGGCCATAACCGCTGTGCACTCCCTGAGGTATGCGCGCGGCGAGGCGGGGGGGACGCGCTCTGTCAGTCCGCCGTCAACGCTCGTGGCGGCGGGTAGTGTCATTTGTACCGGACCGTCAATGTCAGACGCACATGAGATAAAAATTCAAAGATGGGTAGTGCGTTATCTCGTGATGTCAAAACCGTAATTTTTAAAGTGGCTGAATATTTTAAGAAAAGAAAAGCAGACAGAGAAAGCTTTGAATTCAAAAGTGATGCGAATATTGCCAAAATCGTTGCGGAGGCTACGGGGTACTCTAAAAGAACCGTGCATAGTGCAATTTCTGCGGGTTATTTATCAATGGAAAATTCAAGCCGTTTAAAGTTTCAATCGCCGAAAAAACCAAAAGTTATAAAGAAAAAACATGTTTCGGATGATTTTGACCTTGGAGTTATCAGACGATAAATTCATCAGTTCTACGAAGTCGAAAAAAAAAACCAAGTGTCCGCAAGTTACTATCAAGTTTGAGGCAGGATGGCACATTGAATTGTGGAATATCTATTTGTTTGTAATTATAGTAAATTTTCAATAAAACAAATCCTGATTTGAATTATAAGTGTATTTTATTCATCAACTGCCTAGATATTTTAATACAATATCGAGTATAATGCAGATTACATTTTTATCAACTAATACATTTTTATTTTCTAAAGAGCCTCCGACCACCGTTCCGCCACAAGTCTTGCCTTAGAAATGTAAACTGTAATTTGTCCGACGTGTATTGATCTCATGTGAACTCATGCTCTTTTTTCCCCGGCTCCCACCTCCCCGCGCATACCTCAGGGAGTGCACAGCGGTTATGGCCATACTAAAGTGGTATTTTTTGCAAATTAGTGGTCTGTTGGTTTGGACGTTTTCAAGCGCTAACCCGAAGTCCATGGTGTTGGAGACCAATGTCTAAGTTTAACGATCGTAACTTTAAAAATAATGAATAGCCTTAGAAAATATATGAAACACATAATAAGTGCCTATAAAATTTGAGGATTGCCCTCGATTTCCCTGGGATCCCATCATCAGATCACGACTTGGTGCCAATGGGACCACCCCAAAAGTATACCCTTTCGAATAATGATTTAACATTTTAAGAATTATCCTCCAACTCCTAATCGTTAAGGAGTTGTACCTTCCATCATCAGCTCATCAACATGAGATGATGACTACCAGACGCAAATACTTGAATAGCTTTAGAAAACATATGAAACACATAATACGTGCCTATAAAATTTGAGGATTGCCCTCGATTTCCCTAGGATCCCATCATCAGATCACGACTTGGTGCCAATGGGACCACCTCAGGAGTATACCCTTTCGAACAAAAAAAGAATTTCGAAAATCGGTCTACAATTGGCGGAGTAATCGATGAACATACATAAAAAAAAAAAAAAAAAAAACCCACAGTGGAACGTAGAACCTCCTCCTTTTTTTGAAGTCGGTTAATAACCTAGTGAATAACCTAGTGCATAGAGACTATGACTGTGAAGCTTGATATTAATACGCTCACGGGCGGGCGCTGTTCCAAACGTCATACTAACTCGATAACGTTTACTATTCGATTTTACGTGACGCAGGTTTCGAATATTCGTACTCGGGCCTCAGTAACCTCCAACCCACAAGATAGTGCTTGACCCAATGAGTTACTCGCCCCATTTATCCAGCTCGGAGCTTGGCTTGTAATTAGCTCCGATCCATTATCGATGCTGCAGGCTTTGGTGTTACGTGCGCAATGGTCAGCTTGGGAAGCGGTAGTTAAGACAATTGGTCTAGGAGATTGAGGCTACGGGATAGTGAAGATTCTGTCCCTTCGGAGCAAAATGCACAAAACGCAAAATGTAACCAATGGCAAAATCAAAAATACGTACCATGTACACAGCGCAATTTGAAGCACGCGGAACATACACAAAGCAGAAAGCACATACACAAATCAAAAATACGTACAGCAGAACATACACAAATCAAAAATACGTACAATGTACACAGCGCAATTTGAAGCACGCGGAACATACACAAAGCAGAAATCACATTCGCAAAATGTACAAATCGGAAAATATAGACTACTTACGTACACCGTTTTGTATATTCTGTGTACGTACTTAGTGTGCATTTTCCGATTTGTACATTTTGCGAAAGTACAATATCATGCGTTGTGTACATTTTGAACCTACAGGTAGCTACAGAGAAATTAAAGGAACAAAAGTGTGATATTTTTAGTTGAATAAGTACGCTGAGCGAAATCGATTTTCGAGGCACGGAACCCTAAAAACCCGTAAAATTTGTTACAAAAATTTGCAATTTTTTTATTGTTAATCGGAACACTGTCTTCAAATAAAAATGTGAAAGTACCTACCTACCCCAAATACGAAAACTGAATGCAAACAAAATTCTCCATATATTTTTTTTAAGTTAATCTGACAAAAGCGGAATGAGAAAGAATATCGTAACTGCGATTAAACAAAAAGGAAGTTATTTTAGACTCTACTATTTAGTTAAACAAAAATCTAGGTTGTATTTGTAACCTCAAATGAAATACGACAGTTACCGTATGAAATATAATAATAATAATACATATTTTGTGGCAGCCAACCTTTTTTTCATAAAACTACTGTAATGCATATAAATATCTTAGATACATTACATTCTTGTTACGACGACAGAGTGGTAAGAAACATTTTGAGAGAGGCCATGTTCTTAATATATCAAACAAATGCCTTGCTTACTTGGTTACCTATTTCTCGGTAGAGCTTTCAAAATCGGTATCAGGTTGAAACCAGAAACCGGTATTAGTATCATTATATGTTTATAAAAGTAACCATCTACAATCACGATTGAAATTGGGATGATTATATTCATTTATTTGGCGACTACGAATTAGTCTGAAACATGTCAGGCTAAACTCGAACTCTAGAACTTGAACGATCAGTTCTGTTCATTTCACTACCTACCCTTAAAAGCATTACACGTATTAATAAAAAAATACAATGATTATCAAATGGGTATCTGAGACTACCTCGACATTAGAAGAATCATCAAAAAGTTTGATGGGGCCATTGAGTACCTGAGACTTATAAACTCTTAAAGCTTATGTATTGATTTAAACTTTCGCGACTTCCACACATTATCACGATACTCGGGACTTAATCGCGTAAAAAAATATACATTTAAAAATGAATTTAAATACTTCGACGTTATGGACGCGACGTTGCGTCCATGGTCTCGAAGGGACCCCTTCCCCCCCCATCCCTTACCGGTTACCTTACCGGTTTTTCCTACGATAACCTAACTAACTTAGAAAAGTTGAAAACCCCCTGACACTGTCATTTCACAGTTCAACATTTTTAATAAAACTTCGTTAAGAACCATCTCATTTAAGCTAGCTTTCGATTGAAAAACAACAACAATAACAAATAGGTAAAAGTAACAGAACAAAACCGCATCAAAATCGGTTCATGGAGCTATGATGCCACAGACAGATTTTCGTTGGGGGTTAAAAAACCGGTATCGCGGTATCAAATCCGCTACCCCGCCATCACTACTTAACACAGAGTTTGCATTCCTACCACGCACGCATTTGAATCTTGCTGACTCTACCTCTGCTTACGCGCCCATTTTATTTGCACTCGGTACTCACGATTTATTCAAGATGATACCGAGATTGAGATCGATCAAATTTGTTTAATATGGATCATGAGTGACATGCGGCAGGTTCATGTTTGCGGATAAGTGGACCATGCATTCGTTAAAATTAGATACATTTTTAAGTGACATAAATAATACAAGGTTAATGAACCGTCAAGGGCCCATGCTGAGTAGCCCTGGTTAGGGGCCGACCATTAATCACGTGAGGCTTGATAGGGGGGTTGACAAAAATCACGAAATGTCACAAGGGGGGAGGGGGGTGTGGTAAGATATCACGTGTATTTATTTTTTCATTATTTTTATGCCAATCAAAAACAACCTGCAACCTTTCTGTCCAGACATTTTTTATCATGGTCCTTAATTTCAGAATAAAATAAGATTATACTTTATACCTGCATTTAAAATATTCTAAAATATTCTAAAAAAATTAGATTTTTTGCAGATACTAAAAATACACGTGATGTTGGGTGGGGGGTGGGGGGGTAGTCTTAAACCTCACCATGTATCACCGAGAGGGAGGGGGGGGGGGGGGTTAAAAAATGCTTAAAAAAACATCACGTGATTAATGGATGGCCCCTTAGCACTAAACTAAAGGCTGTCTGAGGCCAACTGCAAATATCCGTCAATTAATTGATTGATTGATAAAAAAAAATCAGCCAGGGGTTGAGTAAGTTTAAGTCACCACTCCTGTAAAGCTTTTTTTTTTAAATAATTTATTGAATCAGGCGTTACTTTGCGGAGGTCCATATTTATGAACTAAAAACAATTACTTTGCTCACCCGCGACCACTAATGACAAATAGTTATATCTGTGCGGCAAATGTATGTTTCCATGCAACACCTCCGCCTCCACTGCTACACGAATCAACACATGCCACACAGACCCAACTATCACCACCACCACTAAACTAAACGCTGACGCGTTTCGAGTGGCTCGTGGAGAGTGCTCCACGAGGCCATTTACGAAGCACAACAACAACCGCTCAACATGCCACCACTTCCACTACTGACATATGTAAACCATGTACTCAACTTAGTTAATGACAAAACCAACGTACCCACTAATATTTTATAAATTCCAAACTACCCTTTTATGTAAGTTCTAAAATACCCTTTTTTTAAATGAATTCCAAACTACCTGTTTTTTTTTTTTTTTTTTACTGTACTCGGTTAAAAATAACAGGATACCTGGCGTAAATTAAAAATAAAAATAAAAGGGTAGTTTGAAATTAATAAAATATTAGTGGGTACGTTGGTTTTGTCATTAACTAAGTTGAGTACATGGTTTACATATGTCAGTAGTGGAAGTGGTGGCATGTTGAGCGGTTGTTGTTGTGCTTCGTAAATGGCCTCGTGGAGAGTGCCGAAACGCGTCAGCGTTTAGTATAGTGGTGGTGGTGATAGTTGGGTCTGTGTGGCATGTGTTGATTCGTGTAGCAGTGGAGGCGGAGGTGTTGCATGGAAACATACATTTGCCGCACAGATATAACTATTTGTCATTATTGGTCGCGGGTGAGCAAAGTAATTGTTTTTAGTTTTCTTTATTTTTTAAACAAATGATTTGAAAAAATCATTCCCCCAAAAATATTGTTAATCATCAGAGGCAATGAATGTACGGGAGATTCTTTTATTTATTATGATTTTCCAAATAAAAACTATACACTGGTATTCACTTAGAATTACTGAACCGCTAAGGTTTTGATGAGCTCTCGATAGAGGGAGAGAGGATAGAGGGAGACTATTATCGACAAAAAGAGCTTTGTAAATACATAATTTTATTATCTTTGCTGTCGGAAACCTTTGAACCGCACCACGTACATCACACCTACTTACAGTACCCTAAGCACGACTTGTCGAATCCTGCGTTACGTTACGGTTATCGTATCGAGATCGAGAAATCTCATACAAAATTTTAGTTCCAAATACGCTCACGGGCGGGCGCTATTCCAAACGTCATACAAACTCGTTATAGTTTACTATTCGATTTTACGTGACGCAGGATTCTACAAGTCATGCTTAGGGCACTGCGCTCTGCGGTCTGGCGAAAGCGAGCGCAGTCAACATCATTTATGAACGTCACTTCTGTTTTTCCTTTGGGAAAAGGCAAAGGCCTAACACCATACAATCTGTTTCTTTGTTTTGTATTTTTTTCCTTCGTTCATAATAATTGGAAAAAAACACATTTCTGAAGCTTTTTATGTTATCTGACTGTGGACGAAAGATACGCTTGCTATTTTCACGCTTATCGCTTTCGTGCGTCACTTACTAATTGACTCAGTTGGAAAGGGACACACTGAACCATTGACTTACTAACACCACGGACTTTGGGTCTAGTACAAAATGTGTCCCAATTCAATACAGCATTTTCGATGACAGCCATACGTCATAGCGCTGTCGTTCGACCAAACTAAGACTCACTGACGCTCGATTAGACAGTGGTCCTTGCTGCAAATTAGTAAGAGTACCAATTTGCACAACTGATGGCCGATGGGGTCAGAAGGTTCTCGAATGGCGTCCACGGACCGGGAGACGAGCTGTCGGCCTCCAACAAGATGGAGCGACGGCCTAGTAAAGATGGCGGGACCGCGGTGGATGCGGAAAGCACAAGACTGGTCTGAGTAGAGCCTTGGGGGAGGCCTAATGTCCAGCAGTGGACGTCAATTGCCTGACATGATGATGATGATGATGACTACTAATTAAAAAAGACTGGTTTGGACGTTTTCAAGCGCTAACCCGAAGTCCATGGTGTTGGTAAGTCAATGCACTGAGCTGCAGGCGAGAATAAACGTTTTTTTTAAAACCATTCCATAAAGCATTCAGGGTGGCATGCCCTTTACGTTTGAAAGCAGTCAGTCTGTGAGGTTATTAATTCGATGGGTGGATAATGCAGTTTGCTCGAGAACGTGAATGTTACAGCAAACGTTCGCAGAGTGCTAAACTCGGAGTGTTTACGAATTTATTTTTATATTTAAAATACGCTGTTCCATCTGAATGAAGAACTTGGCTCCTCCCTTGCTAATTTATATTCATAATAAACTAAGATGAAAAAGTTTTACATAAAGAAATAATGTGTTATTTAGCCTGTCTCGCAGTTTCGAGCGCTAGTGTCAGTTTTCGGTACTAAATAAATAATAATACCATGGAACAAATTGACACCAATTGACCTAATCCCCCAAACTAGGCAAAGCCTGTACTATGGGTACTAGACAACGGATAAACATACTTATATATAGATGTAGGTGTAGATAATACATACTTATGTACATATTAAACATCCAAGACCCAAGAACAAACATTCGTATTCACCATACAAACATCTGACCCGACCGGGATTCGAACCCGGGACCTCAAGCTTCATTGTCAGGGTCTCTAACCACTAGGCTGGATAGTCATTATAGACATTATAGACGGATGGTCGTCTATAATGTCTATAATGACAACCAATTTGCAACTTCGATACTGAAACAGCCATGATTCCATAGAAAATTATATGTCTGTGCTCGGTTAGTACAATAGGCTGCGACTCAATTCAATGCGTCCTTTTTGCCCGAACGAAGTGAGCGAAGCGTCTTGGTTTCAGTTTGGACACAAATGTTTTCGTATGTCTGACGTCTGTCTACCGTCTGTCCGGCTGTTTTTGTCGCATTTTTCAAAAGATTCTCGTGAAATTTTGTGAGCAGGTTCGATTATAAAAAAAATGACGATTCGCACGATTTTCACGATTTTAAATGGAGTACTTAATTATGTTTTTGTATTATTTTCTCCAATTTTTATTTCTATGGTTTTCCCGTGAATATCAATTTAGTATTATACTTACTTTTAAATACTCACTGAAACACGAATACCTACACAGAAAAAACAGAAATAATATATACCTAGCTAGCCCCGAGAACCGAACCCGGATCTTCGACAATCCGGGTCGCGCGCCATAATGGCGTGTGCGTGTGCGCATGTGCGTTGCGTGTTTTCGAAAAAAAAAAAAAGCGAAGTCTATTTACAGCTTACAGAAGGTCGAGCACGACTTTTCGAAACCTGCGTCACGTAAAATCGAATAGAAGGTAAACGTTGTTTATATATATGAACTGCAACACCTGTTTGTATGTCGTTTGGAACAGCGCCCGCCCGTGAGCGTATTTAGAACTAAAATTTAGTATGAGGTTTCTCGATCTCGATACGATAACCGTAACGTTACGCAGCATTCGTAAAGTCGGGCTCGACCCTCAGAGCTAATAGTTTAGTTCGTGTCACATTTCTGCAAGAGGGCCGCGAAATACACAGCCCTGCTCCACCCAGACTGTCTACGAATCCTACTTCATTTATATTTGAGCCCCGTTCCTATCGAACGCGACGCGACTCTCCGTAACACCGTCGTTAAACTTAACTGAGCAGATAACGTGACTGTTTAACTTAACTGCCGGATACATGGAGGTAATCATTTGATTTTGACTGAGTCGGTTTAACCCGGCAGAGATATTGTTACCAGCATTATTTATACAAAATTTTCCGATTATTCCGATTCTGGAACGCGTAGAGGTAGCATGCTGAAATTAATATCAAATATTCAAGCCTGCGGTCACTTGAAGCTGTGAAAAAATAAAACTTCTAAGTCAACGCAATCAAAAGATACAGTCATTAAAAAGGCTATTTCCATACAAATCGCCGAAATCCAAAAACCTAAAGGGTACTTCCAGTTGTCCTAGAAACTTGAAATTTGGTATTAAGGTAGCTCTTATAGCACAACCACTCACAAAAGTCTCAAAATCTTAATTTTTTATGTTTGTCTGTAGATTTCGCAGACCAATATAAGTTGACCCCACACTGCGTACGTTTTGATTAGGAGCAGGGCTCTGCTAACACTGGACTTCTTAAAACACGCGGGAAAGTCCGCCTCGCACATGTCCGGTTTTTATGTTCAATAAACGAACCGACGAAAAAAACCTACATAATTTTCAAACCAGCCCACAAAATTTCACCAGATTCAGTTGAGGAATGCTACCTGAAGAGGAGGACAACCGGACAGACGACGGACATACAAAAGCATTTTTGTCCAAGCTAAAGCTGAGATGCTTCGCTCGCTCGGTACATTAAATTCGTGAATTTAAACGCCAATACAGAATTAGAAACCCTGACTATGTATGCTTGAAGTCCTGGGTTCGATCCCCGGTCGGGGCATGTTTGTGTAATGAATACAAAATAAATGTTATTTCTCGGGTCTTGGATGTTTAATATGTATTTCTCCATATAAGTATGTTTATCCGTTGTCTAGCACAGCACAGTAGTACAGGTTAGTTTGGGACTAGGTCAATAAATTGGTGTCAATTGTCCCATGATATTTATTTAAGTACTCAACAACCAGTTGCAATTTACAATCTACACGTTTCGTCTCTCCACGAGGCATCATTAGGAGTTATTCCTTAATTTTCTCTATAAGAGAACGTGTTCGCACTGCAATACTCAATTACACGAACAACTAGCGACTAGCTAACAAGTTAAAGTTAATAAAAACAACGGCCAAGCGTTCACAAGCGTTAACTTAACGGAGCTGTTAGCTACAACAGTTAGTTCAACCTAGTTCTTAGTTATTTAGCTTTAAACGAAGTAATCTATTACTATTTACTCCGACAATTACCTAAATTACTATTGCAATATTTAATTGAGTAACCAACACCATGGACTTCGGGTTAGCGCTTGAAAACGTTCGAACCAAAATACCACTAATTTGCTAAAAGGATTAATCGAGCGTCAGTCTGTCTTAGTTTGGTCGAACGACAGCGCTATGACGTATGGCTGTCATCGAAAAATGCCGAGTTGTACTGGGACACGTTTTTCGTGTATTTTGTACTAGTACAGACCCAAAGTCCATGGGTTATATTGTATAAAATTTGGCGCAACCTACGGTAAGCAGTTTAGTACATTTCCAGTAACAGCTGTTAAAAATTCTGATTACTCGCATAATGTTTTCCTGATCAAATATCACGGACAGTTCAAAGCCAATGTTGTATGTTTTTTCCAAGTTAATTTCGTTAAAAGCGGCATTTCATACAGGAAAAAATCCAAAGATCTACATAATTTTAAGTAACTCTGGCAGCCCTCTACAGAGCTTAACGTATTCACAACTTAATTAAGGCCCGCGTACACTTTTTGTAATTAGCTCTGAATGTGAAAATGTTGCTAATAAAAACTGAAAGAACCGTGTTTACTTTGTTTTCCGAGTGGGGTTGTTTGTCACTGTTAATTACGTTTGTTCAGCATGTTGCCACGTCATAGAATGCCCCTATTTCACCAACGTTACAATTGTCACTTTGAAATGACAGTTGTAACGACTACAACAGTTCAATGTACATTACATTGTCAATATGAAGCGAGCTAAACAAAAACGCTTCAAGTCAGCAATCTACAACGTCTTGTCATTGTAAACTAGGGATGTTACGGAAGTGGTTTTATCGGTATCGGTATCTACTTTAAGCAGCTCCAAATTTATACATCGTGTAGCACACTGAAGTAGCTAAGGGAATTTGATACAGACATTCGGCGTTCACTGACGCTTTCTTGTTTTTAGAAAAAATACTTTGTGCCAAGTTTCTTGCGGCGCATTCTTCTTGGCAATCATGGTCTTTTCGAAAGCGCTGGTAGACTCAAATGTCTATGGTAGACTCAAACACTGTATTGTGTTAATACGCCCGTTTACAGGCTATACGTATGTATACACAAGGCAATCTTACTTAGTTTAAAAAAAACTTTGACCGAATTTTGTTCCACCCAAAAGTACAAAATTCGTTGCATTCTCCAAGATGGCTTTAAAGAAGCTTTCTAATAAGGCCAAAGCTCATGAATAATTGGCTGCGCTTTGTGCGAGCTGCTTCAGCTTTCAGTTTTACGGTCCAGCTTTTGCTGTCGAGCTTTTGAAATATTATGAAGTTTCGCACAACTTTGTTACATGAAAGCTTCATGTAATTTGAGACAAGAATGCTTTAGAAACAATGTGAGTGTTAGGAAGTTTAATTTTAAGATTTTGATAATAAAGGGCTATCGTGAGTCAAAATCCGCTAGCGCTTTTTGTATTTGGAAAGATAAAAATTACTATTATTCACATTATGAATACAAATCAGTAATTTTCGGATTTTTTCTTTACTTGTATTGCGAGACCTTTTGAATAATAACCACGTGTAGCGGTTTCAAGACACTGAGTGACAAGCTCTTAAGCAATACATTACTTCTCACATAACACCTGTTTGCTCGCGTGTAATGTACCTAAGATTTACTATCTAAGAAATAATGAATGGAAGAAACAAATAAGGAACGAAAGAATACAGGCACATACAGGGATCAATTGCAATTTTCTCCCGACTGCGTGACGCAAAGTAATTTGGTTTCAATTCCAATAACAATAATAATTTGTTTCTCGATCCTTTTTCTCTGGAACGTGTGGAGGTAGCACGCTGAAATTAACATCAAATATTAATTTAAGCCTGCAGTCCCGTGAAGCTGTGAAAAAATCAAACTTCGAAGCATCGCAATCAAAAGATATGTCAAATGCAACTAACCGCGAATCATTTAAAACTGTAATCAAAAGATAGTCATTAAAGAGGTTGTTTCCATATAAATTGCCGTTCTGTGAAAGCCTAAAGGGTAGTTCCAATTGTCCTAGAAAGTTAGCTCTTATAGAGCAGCATAACCACCCAGAAAAATCCAAAAATCTTAAATTTTCATGTCTGTCTCTGTCTATATTATGCCACAGAGCAATATAAAATGACCCCACACTGCGTACATTTTGCTTAGGAGCAGGGCTTTGCTGACACTGGACAAATTAAAACGCTGGGGAAAAGCGGGAACATCTTTGTACGGAGTGTGTCTGTGATCTGTCTACCCACTGTGCGCGAGTCCGACTCGCACTTCACTGTAGTTTCACTGTAGTTTCACTGTAGTTTCATCTTAAAAATATTTACCTGAAACATAATAGGTCACTATTATCACCGAATTTACTATATAAGCCATAGCTCAAAGTTTCGGTTTCGTAGGTGAGTTTCTCAAATTTAATTCGAGTAGAGTTTGAAAACTACTCCCACGGCTCTCGGTTGACTGCAAACTTCTATATTCACGCCAAAAGTAAATTATAACTGCACAAACTTGTCATTTTGAATAAATTACAATTAAATAACAAAGGAATTCGTTTCATTCAGTCATGCATTAAATAATTCATAGATTGCGGCGTTCGTTCGTAACGTAATCGAATAAAATATTTTTTTTAGTAATAGGCAATTAAATGCGGTTTTACAAGTAATTTTCTATGAGCCTACCAGAGCTTTCAGTCTTACTTGTATACGTGTTGTAAAATTACGTGGTGTTATAAATGGGTAACGTTTCAAACAGGCACCCTGCAAAGACATTGCAACATAACATATTTAATACCTATCCTAACCTAACCTAACCTAATTACAAATTCAGCTCCAATTTTTTTTTAAAGACCATGATTGTTAAGAAGAATTCATTTTTCAAAAACGCAAGTCACAATAACTAGGTACATGTGCATCAAATGGTTTATTTCAAGTACGTAGAAATTAAATTACTTTATCGTAGTACATAATTTTACCGTACAAGAAATAGGAAAAAAAAACAGCAACAAACAATAAATCAAGAGTTCAGAGGCCTCTCAAAGGGATCTGTAGTACCATATAATGTTATATCGATTTAAACTTTGGCGATTTTTACGTGATTAGGTCCCGAGTTTATTCAAATAAAGTACGTATTTTGTTAAAAAAGGTTTTTAAAACACAATTAAGGTATTAGGTATTATAGCTGAGGATTAGCAGAGGGCTAAGGGACTGGTTCTATGTGCAAACAGAAACGACTCGTTAGGTCAACGCTTGTATTCGAACTGCCTCAAAAAGACAATTCCAAAACAAAACTACAAAATATTAATAAAAAAAGTATAAAAACATAAATCTATACAAAAAGGTTGTGCCTTCGGCACATTTCTCCCCCTTTTCATAGCCGAACCAGCTTCTTGAGGGGTCGACGAAGCACACCCGCCGAAGTCTCAACGTCCGCCACCCTTACGATGCCATCTCGCCCAGGAAACACCGCCGCAATCCGCCCTCTGGGCCATGATCCTCGCGGCAGGTTCCCGTCGACAACGAGGACCAAGTCGCCAACTGCCAGAACTGGAGCTTCTCCTCCGCCCGGCCTCGGTGCAAGAGTGGGCAGGTACTCCTTCACCCAGCGTTGCCAAAAGTGATCACATAATCTGACCGCCCGGCGCCACCTGCTTCGGCTCAGAAGGTCGGACTCTGACATCGTTGCTGGAACTGGACGACCCGATGACGTACCAAGCAGGAAATGGGAGGGCGTGAGAGCCTCTTCACTCGACGAGTCGGTCGGCACGTGCGTGAGAGGCCGCGCGTTGACTAGCGCCTCCGCCTCGGCCAGCAGGGTGAGCAGCACCTCGTCTGACGGCGCGCGCTCCGTGAGGGTCACTCGCAGCGCTGTCTTAACACTTCTGATGAGCCGCTCCCAGGCCCCGCCCATGAAGGGAGCTGATGGAGGAATAAATCGCCAGCTGATCCTTTCATTAGCAGCGAAGTCTGAGGTCGCGCTCGCGTAAAGTGTTCTAAACTCCCTGTTGGCGCCGACAAAGGCGGTGCCGTTATCTGACCATATCTCTGTAGGCGTGCCTCTTCGTGCAATGAAGCGTCGAATACTCATAATCGCTGCGTCTGCAGACAGGTTGTGGACGACCTCTAGGTGAATGGCACGGACGACGAGGCAAGTGAAAAGGGCGACGTAACGCTTCTCTCTTCTGCGGCCAACCGCCACATGTATCGGGCCGAAGTAGTCGAGCCCAACAAAGGTAAATGGGCGTCGGTGATGAGCCAGTCGAGCTTCAGGCAGGTCTCCTGTAGGCGGTCGGAATGCGACAGCGCGGCGAATATGACAGAGTCGGCAACGAAACGCCACTGAGCGGACAACCTCTCGCAGGCCGAGCAGGTGGAAATGCTGCCGAAGCTCGTTAACCACAGTCTCTGTGTTTGCGTGGGCGGCGCGGCGGTGCTCGTGTGCTACAAGCAGGCGAACAGCTGGGTGTCTTCCATCAAGGATAATTGGGTACTTCATATCTTCGGGAACACCCGAAGCTGCTGAGATACGGCTGGACAACCGAAGCAGACCATCATCGCTCATCACAGGGGATCTTTTGGCTAGACGGCTGGTGCGTGGCAGTGGCTGAAGAGTGGGACTACGAAGGCGTGCCACTTCGTCAGGGAACGAATCCAATTGAGACTGGCGCAGAACATGCGCCTCGGCCAGGCGAATATCGCCGGCGGTCAACTGGTCGGGTGCCACCACGGGTGGACTAGCAGAGACGTTCGAGGGCTGAAACATAAAATAACTCAGGTCCAGAGACCCAGCGAGATTCCGAAGTCAGCGCCACGCGTTTAACCCGGGTAGCATCGTCCGCTACATTTAAATGGCTAGGTACCCAGCGCCACTCTTTGACACTTGTAGACTCCAAAATCTCGCCCACTCTATGCGACACAAAAGGTTTAAACAAGCGCGCGTCACTGCGAAGCCACCCGAGAACAGTCATTGAATCGCACCAAAAAAATCTTCTCGATGCTTTAATTCTGTGTGCTTCGCAGATCGACGACGCAAGACGAGCAGCGATAAGCGCTCCTTGAAGTTCTAACCGCGGTATCGAAATCGGCTTCAAAGGAGTTACGCGTGCTTTGCTACAAATAAGAGCGAGTTTGACGTTACCGTTGACGTATACAAAACGCCAATATGCAACCGCGGCGTAGGCAGACTCACTACTGTCTGAAAATATGTGAAGCTCGCACTTTTCTACTTGGAGCTCGCTCGACAAGTACCAGCGTGGAATCTGCAAATCAGATACAGAAAACAAATCTTCAAGCCAGAGACTCCACGCGGCAGTATCTGTCTGGGAGAGCTCCTCGTCCCGATCGAGACCCTTGCGCCACGAATTCTGGAACATAATACGCCCTCTAACGACGATAGGGGCAAGGATACCGAGTGGGTCGTAAACTCTCATAACGTGCGCTAGTACCTCACGTTTTGTTAGTTTTTCAGGCAATACCGGATCTCTAATACCGGTATTAAACCCTATGGTATCGGCAGCAGGCCTCCAAGTGAGACCTAGAGTGCGGACGGGTGTCACAAGACTACCTAAGTCTACCCCTACACTACTCTGTACTACTAGGGCGTCTAGCAAACTCTCCTTTGGCAATAACGACAATGCCTCAGGTTCGTTTGACACCCAACCGCGCATCTCAAAGCCCGCGTTCCTATGGACGGTGTAAACTTCAGCGGCCAAGCGTGCCGCCTGCTCTACCGTATCTAAACTAGCGATGTAATCGTCCATGTAATGGTCGTGAACGATGGCTTTGGCTGCATTCGGATAACTATCCTGATATTCGATGGCATTTTTATTTTTAATAAACAGAGCCGTAAATGGACTACATGCGGCACCGAATATCATTGACCCCATGCGATAGGTTTTTATGGGCTCAGTTGGGTTATCGCGCCACAGAAACCGCTGAGCGTCACGGTCTTCGGCTCTAATTTTAATCTGCGGGAACATTTCGCGAATGTCGGCTGTTAAAGCTACCTTGCCTTCTCGAAAACGCAATAAAACCCCTAGAAGGGACTGAAGCAGGTCTGGACCGGTCAATAAAAGTGAATTTAGTGATGTACCATGTGACTTAGCCGCAGCGTCATGCACGACACGCAACTTGTTTGGCTTGTTCGGATTGGTTACGCCGAAGTGAGGCAAGAACCAGATCGGTGATTTGGCTTTGCACAAATCCGTGCACAGTTCGGCGTACCCTTTCTGAAGCATGTCGTGGATGTTCTGACGGTACCGTTTCGCGTAACTGGGGTCTTTGTTCATCTTGCCTTCAAGGCCTAAAAATCTAGACAGCGCAAGCTTATAGCTGTCAGGTAAAACTAAATTATCAGACTTCCAGATCAAACCTACTTCGAACCGACCGTCAGGCAAACGACGCGCTGTACGTTCGAGAATATCAATGGCGCGCTCGTGGTCAGCACTACGAGCCTCGCGCTTGGAGATGCCGATAGAGTCGAGCTTATATTGTTCCCGAACTAAGTGCTCTAGCGCTGACCGATCACACGATTGCCTGACCTCGGACTCGCACAGCGTTGCGTGGTTGACAAAATCGATAGGCGCGGTCGTGCTACACCCAAAACCGAATAAAACCCAGCCTAAAGCAGTCCGAATAGCGACCGGTTGAGTTTTGGTACCCTTCCGCATAGACTTTGAAACGCTAAGATGCCAATTATCGATACCGATGATAATAGTAGGCTTCACGTCACCGTAGCATAACTCATCGGCGATATCGGCGAGGTATGGGTAAGCATTAACGTTCTGTTTCTCGACAAACTGTCCAGCGGCACCTAACCCAACGATTGCACGAGCACTACGAATCAAATAAGTCTCGTGCGATCTACGATCTTTGATTTTGAAATCAATGTACCGCACTGAAGTCTCCTTTCGCAAGCCACCTACACAATCGAGGTAGATCTTCTTCTCGGGACCGTCGACACCTAGTTTCGCTGCAAGTTCTGCTTCGACGAATGTGGCCGTCGAACCGTCGTCTAACAAAGCATAGGTGTCTACGCTACCAGACGGGCCGGACACTGTTACCGCTACTACTTTTAACAACGGACGAGCACACGATGTTCGAACATGCGAAAGGACCTCCTTAACTTGAGGCTCAGGGTCGCGGGGCGCGGCGGCGGGCTCGGCGGGGCGCGCGCCCGCTGACGTGGACGGCTGCTCGTCGTCCTCCACCTCCACATGTGCAGCTGCCGCTCGCTCGATGTTCTGGTTGTGCAGCAAAACATGATGACGGAAAGTGCAGCCGTCAATGTTACACTGACTTTTTGCTCTACAAAAATTGAGTCTGTGCCAACCTAACTTTAAGCAACGATGACACACTCTATGTTTTTTGACACACTGCCATCTGTCATCGACTGACATTGATTTAAAAGTTGTACAATCAATCAGACTATGTGATTGATTGCATAAAACGCAACAAGAAACAACGTTTGCTGATGCCGTTGAAGGTTGGCTTCTAGTGGATGACGCGTTTTTAGTGCGCCGGCCTTCAACCACAGCATAAACTTTATCTTTGGGCCGCTTGTTGTCTACCGCGTGCGACGTAAAAGGCACCGTAGACGGCTCAAAAATAACGCCATATCTAGACTGCAAATCGACTTCATATTCTAAAAAATCTGCGAAAAGCTCTAATTTACTACTGCCAATTGAGTCATGATAGGAGGCGTATTGAAGCCATCGCGTTCGTAACAGCGGTGTAATTTTGCTAACAAGTGCCTGAAAAAGCTCAGGCGAGCGCAAATAGTCTTCTTGATCAAGCAAGCGCACGACTTCCACGCAGTTACGGACGCGGCAGGCGAACACAGCAAAGTCCTTACCTTCACCACTGACTCTTGGTAGCGCGCGCATCGCGGCCACCTCGCGCATCACCACGAGCTCGGGGCGACCAAAGCGCGTGGCGAGCGCGCGCAGCACGGCGCCGGGCTCGCGCGCCGACACCAGCAGCGCGGCCACGGCCTCGCGCGCCGCGCCGTGCAGTGCGGCGCCCAGGCGCGCTAGATTTTCGACCGGGCTATAGGAGCTCTCAGTAGAGTCGTAAATCCTCTTAAAGGACAGCCAATCTAAATGGGATTTGCCATCAAAATGTGGCAACGCTAGACACACTTTATTAGGACGGACGCCTTTATTCACGTTAGAAATCAAAACTTCTAGAGACTGGATGAGTTGTGGCACGTCGGGAGCTGCCTTTTCCTCGCCGGGTGCCGCGAAACCGGCGGCCGCGGCCGGCGGCGCCGGCGGGCGCGGCGCTCTTTCCGGCCCAGTTGCTGAATAAAGAGACTCATCGTGCCCTACTTCGGGCTTAGCTTGTCTGAAAACAGATTCATGTGTTAATCTTTGTTCAGCATGACTGACTACCCAATCCTGTACAGAGTTCCGGCTAGCGAATGCTGAGCCTCGACGGCTGCCGTCTGCGTCAATAGCCGCCAGTTCAGCGCGCAGTTCGGCTGCCGCGGCCTCGCGCTCTAGATTGGCGAGGCGGCGCGCGTGGTGCGCCTCGGCCGCCAGGCGGCGGGCCACCATGGTGGCGGAGGACCGGGACGTGGCCGTGCTCGCGGGCCGGGAGGGCGCCGGCTGTGCGGTCGCCGACGCGGCGAGAGGGCCGCTCAGGGCGGACGGTTGTTCCTCCCTCTCCGCACTTGGCGCTCCTTCCGGGGCTGACGCGAGCGTCTTGGCGCTAGAGCGCGTTTCTACGACCATTTTCTGATTTTTTAATAATAAAATTTTACTTAACTCCCGGTATCCTGACTGTAGCGAGTTCGGCGTCCACACGTTTTATTCACACACAACACTACTCAGAAGGACCAACATATAGCTGAGGATTAGCAGAGGGCTAAGGGACTGGTTCTATGTGCAAACAGAAACGACTGGTTAGGTCAACGCTTGTATTCGAACTGCCTCAAAAAGACAATTCCAAAACAAAACTACAAAATATTAATAAAAAAAGTATAAAAACATAAATCTATACAAAAAGGTTGTGCCTTCGGCACAGGTATAATATAATAGAACATTAGGTATAAAAATACGTGCTCTTTTAACAAACGGTGAAAGTGCGTTTCGATAACATGCGCTAAGAAACTTAAGAAGTTGGTTTATTACAGTTTCTATCACTTTTTACCTTCTACTTAAAAATAATACAAAAGTTGAGGGTTTTTCGTCACTTGGAAGTTTAAGGTCGAACAATCTTTAACTTCGTTACCGTAGCCTTTGAGGTAACTGGAACGACTACAATCAACTTTACTGTTTCAGGCACAAGGGTCTAAATTGATTGAGGAGTTTAGGTGAAAAGTTTGCAGTCCATATTAGAATCGAAAACAGATCAGAACAGGTAAGTATTGCACAGAAAATTCTATTATTATGTTATAGAGTAGTCTAAAGTAACGGACACGTATTTTTTTTTTAGGCTGCCCATACTCGACATATTCGGAGAAATTGTCCTCCAAACTACTAAAAAGTGTCCAAACCCTCTAACTTCTGCAGAGACTTCAGTTAAAGCAAATACTAAACTTAGTTAATTTTATTACGGCTTGATTACATAAAAAAATAATGGAATAACAAAACACCGGTCCATTATTTTTCATGTTCTCCAATCTATAGGTAATCACTACTCTTTAACATTATTATGGATTGTAGAATTAAAAAATGACATTAATAAAACCTGTCGGATAGGCCAACTTGAATAACCCCTCCCCACCTTGTTGGGTTCTTAGGGAATAGCCAAAGATGTTCCATAAATTCTTGGTCAGGAAATCATTGACCGATGCCCAGGGTGCACCGGCCCGATCTCCCCCGGACGGATCCAGAAGGGAACCGCACCTCTTAGGCACACGAGGAGGTAACCCGGCCCGCACCCCCAGCTAGCTGTCACAGTCTCACAAAAACTGTCACTACAATCCGATGACGAGTGTCAAAACAGTAACGCAATTACCCTGCTGAGGATCGAGCACGACTTTTCGAATCCTGCGTAACGTTACGGTTAGACATAATGAAAACGGGATATTGACCGCGATTACCTTATAGTTTTGATGAGCTCCCGATATTTCGATGCAGTTGCATGCATCATGATCACGGGCTAATGCAATTAACCGCGAATCATTTAAAACTGTTAACGTTACGGTTATCGTATCGAGATCGAGAAACCTCATACTAAATTTTAGTTCCAAATACGGTCACGGGCGGGCGCTGTTTCAAACGTCATACAAACTCGATAACGTTTACTATTCGATTTTACGTGACGCAGGTTTCGAATATTCGTACTCGGGCTCGGATTACATTTCAAATGTAGAGTGTTTTCGGACACAGCGCGCGGCGTGCGGATATGATTGAACGCGACTTCTGGTTTATTTTGTATTCTGAGTTTTCCCCGTGATAAGGCGTGTAACGAGCAATCACTTATCTACGTAATCGACGGGCGAGTTCATCGGTAAGTGCGTGACGAGGCTGTATTAAGCAGTTAAGATAGAGCGGGGCGGCTTTACACCGAACCTTAGCTCCTTCATTTCATAGAATTTTCATTTCATCGAAAACTATTTTCTAACTTATTTTAGGGCGGGACATGTCTGCCGAATGCATCCGGATCGCTGGACCAGAATTGCTACCGACTGGGTCCCGTGCGACGGACACTGGAGCAGAGGGTCGAGCACGACTTTTCGAATCCTGCGTCACGTAAAATCGATTAATAAACGTTGTCGAGTTTGTATGACGTTTGGACCGGCGCCCGCCCGTGTGCGTATTTGGAAGTAAAATTTAGTATGAGGTTTCTCGATCTCGATACGATAACCGTAACGTTACGCAGGATTCGACAGAGGCAGACCAAGAAGGAGATGGCGGGACGATTTGAAGCGTTTTTGGCCGGACTAGCGAGATTTGGGTGAAACCAGAGACGTGTGGAAGGAGAAAGGGGAGGCCTTTGTACAGCAGTGGGACGCAGTATAGGCTACTAAAAAAAATTGTTTTTGTTCTTTTGATTTAAAAACTAACCTAACCTATACAACAAACAATGAAACTATCCTGAAATTATCCTGATGTGAATAACCTTAGAAAATACATAAAATAGTACGTGCCTGGAAAATTTGAGAGTTGCCCTCGATTTCCGTGGGATCCCATCATCAGATCATGACTTGGTGACAATGGGACCACCTCAGGAGTGTGCCCTTTCAAATAAAAACAAAAAATTTAAAATCGGTCTACAATTGACGGAGTAATCGATGTACATACATAAAAAAATACATACAGTGGAACGTAGAACCTCCTCCTTTTTTGAAGTCGGTTAAAAATTCCTGACATTTTTTACGGGTACAGAGAAAAAAAAGAGATATGACTAGTAATGAATTAAGACAAACTCAAACATTATGACAAACAAAAAATCTACGGAACAAATGGCACTGTTTCAGCCGTCCATAAATAAGCTTCTTGAAGATAAAAAAAAATGAAAATAATCGATTTATTGATTATTTTTGTTTTTATTTTTATGAAACATTCATAGAATGAAATTCAACATACAATGACAATGCAAAGAAAAATTCGTTAAGCAGCTGGACTTGAACCAGCAACCTCGGTAATCCGTACCGAATTTTTCTTTGCATTGTCATTGTATGTCTTCTTGAAGATAATATTCGCCCCGGTGTGACATAGTCCTTAGCGATCAATAAATCATATTTTACCGCCGCCGCCTCACCTGTCGCGCTAATGACAGTAAGCGGATAACCGCTGGTTTAGACATGACAGACTACTTGTCTACTCCAGATGACATTTAGTATTTGCGTTGGTGTGACATCAGCCATGCCATTGAATTGCTTGCATGCTTGCTTGCAGAGTTGCTTTCGTGCTTGCTTGCTTGCTTTTTCGCATGCTTGCAGGGTTGCTTGCAAGGTTGCTTACTTGCTGTTTCGCATGCTTGCAGGGTTGCTTGCAAGGTTGCTTACTTGCTGTTTCGCATGCTTGAAGGGTTGCTTGCAAGGTTGCTTACTTGCTGTTTCGCATGCTTGCAGGGTTGCTTGCAAGGTTGCTTACTTGCTGTTTCGCATGCTTGCAGGGTTGCTTGCAAGGTTGCTTACTTGCTGTTACGCATGCTTGCAGGGTTGCTTGCAAGGTTGCTTACTTGCTGTTTCGCATGCTCGCAGGGTTGCTTGCAAGGTTGCTTACTTGCTGTTTCGCATGCTTGGAGGGTTGCTTGCAAGGTTGCTTACTTGCTGTTTCGCATGCTTGGAGGGTTGCTTGCAAGGTTGCTTACTTGCTGTTTCGCATGCTTGCAGGGTTGCTTGCAAGGTTGCTTACTTGCTGTTTCGCATGCTCGCAGGGTCGCTTGCAAGGTTGCTTACTTGCTGTTTCGGATGCTTGGAGGGTTGCTTGCAAGGTTGCTTACTTGCTGTTTCGCATGCTTGCAGGGTTGCTTGCAAGGTTGCTTACTTGTTGTTTCGCATGCTTGCAGGGTTGCTTGCAAGGTTGCTTACTTGCTGTTTCGCATGCTCGCAGGGTTGCTTGCAAGGTTGCTTACTTGCTGTTTCGCATGCTTGGAGGGTTGCTTGCAAGGTTGCTTACTTGCTGTTTCGCATGCTTGCAGGGTTGCTTGCAAGGTTGCTTACTTGCTGTTTCGCATGCTTGCAGGGTTGCTTGCAAGGTTGCTTACTTGCTGTTTCGCATGCTTGCAGGGTTGCTTGCAAGGTTGCTTACTTGCTGTTTCGCATGCTTGCAGGGTTGCTTGCAAGGTTGCTTACTTGCTGTTACGCATGCTTGCAGGGTTGCTTGCAAGGTTGCTTACTTGCTGTTTCGCATGCTCGCAGGGTTGCTTGCAAGGTTGCTTACTTGCTGTTTCGCATGCTTGGAGGGTTGCTTGCAAGGTTGCTTACTTGCTGTTTCGCATGCTTGCAGGGTTGCTTGCAAGGTTGCTTACTTGCTGTTTCGCATGCTTGCAGGGTTGCTTGCAAGGTTGCTTACTTGCTGTTTCGCATGCTTGCAGGGTTGCTTGCAAGGTTGCTTACTTGCTGTTTCGCATGCTTGCAGGGTTGCTTGCAAGGTTGCTTACTTGCTGTTACGCATGCTTGCAGGGTTGCTTGCAAGGTTGCTTACTTGCTGTTTCGCATGCTCGCAGGGTTGCTTGCATGCTTGCTTGCTTGCTTTTTTGCATGCTTAAAATGCTTACGCTTCTCTGAAGTACTTACGGTTCACGCGAGCGAAGCCGCGGGTAAAAGCTAGTAATTCATAACTAAACGCACTAACCGTGTCCTCACCCTGTCCTGTCAAAGCATGTGCTTCCAGAGGAAGGACTAAGTATTAGTCAGAAGCATGTCGGGCAATACTCGACTGACATACGTAAGTGATCCGTTTATTTTACTATCCTGGGATCTCGCGGTAGTTTCATGTTATGAGTGTAATGAGATGATCTAAATGATGCCATACCATTATATCTGTGGTGTCAAAGAAAAAAGGAGATGACTCCAAAGGAAGTCCTTTTGACTCATCTAATTTTTCCTTGACACCACAGATATTACTAAGTAAAACTTTCATAGATTCTGGCCGCGAGCCAGGATAGATTACCTGTGCCGGCATGTAACATATAAGGCTATGTTATCATAATAATATTATATTTATGTTATGATTATGAGCTAAGTATAATGTTTCTAATTATGTAAGTCCCGCGGGGTTCGGCGAGATTAAAACAGGACTGTAATTGATCGGTAATGCTGTTATTTATATATTAATGTGGTCTACTAGCTGTGATCTAACCACAGTGCGTGTTGATAACCACAAAATAAATGGAGAGACGTCATAAGGAAAGCCGACGAAATAACAAAATAAATTGTCATACCTTTGAATAAAGCAATTTAGCGATTCGATTTGTATTATTTTTTATAAAGTTTTGATAGGGCTTTATAGCTCATTTCAAGCGCATGTTTTGGAAACACATTCTCATCTTTAAGTAGAAGTTGTGTCCACAATTTTTAAGAAACCAATATAGTTATCTACCTAATGAAAAGCAAGAATTTTTAACTTTTACTTCAAACATTTTTCTCGAGTTTTTTAAATACAAGGTGATGTTATTCACAACATGAATTCTATTTGTATTTTCATTATTCCTACTTCACATTTTTTATGTTAATGCCGCAAGATTATTATTATGATTAGGCAGATTTCTGAACTCCCTAACTTATAATGAACTTTCCTCAAATCAATTTTGCGAGCCAGATCTTCATCTGAGATTCAAATTCGAAGTTACCACTCGATCCCGTGATTTTTCCGGTGCGAACACTGGAGTAGGTATTTTATTTCCACTTTTCAAACGTCTAAATGACTTTTTTCGAAACAACGAAAGTCGTCCTAAATGACTATTCTTGGTATCGCCGCTTCACTAATAATACAAAAGCTCATTCCAAAATCTATACCTATAAAACAGTACCGTGACTAACTGATTGACTGACTTACTGACAGACAACACACAGCCTAGACCACTAGACCTCGAGACTTGATATTTGGCAAATATTATACTGAGTATCCTAGAGGTGCACTAAGAAGGGATTTTTCGAAATTCCCACGGGATAGGGAACTAGCCCATTTTGAAATATTTCACAGAGGCAAAGCCGCGGGGCACAAGCTAGTACTAATTAAAAGAGTATCATTCATCCACAGAATACAGATCGAACCAGCCCCCCGATTACGAAGTGCAAAATTCGAACTTCGTATCGTGCCGTCCCTCTCAAGCTAATATTATTTAACACGAGAGTAAGCGGGACGATACGATACGAACTTCGTTTTTCGAATTTAGTAGTATGGGGGCAGCACCACAGAAACTAATTGTTTACTTGCTCGCAATCGCCATCGTGTTCATTTTGTAAATTTTTGTATGAGCTGACAATTGGTATCGGAATCAGCTAACTGTCACAGTCATACAAAAACTGTCATTTCAATTCAGTGACGAGTGTCAAATAGCTACGTAATTACCCTGCTGGTTGGTTCTGTATTCTGAGCATTCATCACTTTAAAAATCTTGAACACCTTCTGATGTAAACACAAGGATGATAAGACTGGTTTATTATTTCAGAAAGCCTACCCACATGAACACATATTTATTATACACTACACCTTCAAATAACAAGTCACCTCAGCTTCATTCTTCTCGACCTAAATAAAGTCAAACCTTCGAGTACCCTTGTACGGGGGCCTGAGTTCGCGGGGTGATCTTACATCAACACGTATCTCCGCCAATCAGAGCTGAGGGCGGCTTTGAATTGAGGACTTCCTTATTATACCACTTTGGAGGTTTCCGGACTACTTGTTCGAGATTTGTTTTTGAAACAGTGACGCTATTGTTTCGATTTTAGGAAAGGCACCCAAGGGAAGATGACATGAATGTGTCTAGCTACTGTAGCATCATGGCTCCTAAACGAATAAAACAGATTTGAACGTTGTTTTAGTCGAAATCTAGTTTAATGTTATTACTCATTCACACACTAGCGCTCAAAGACAATGAAAACGACTCCGAACACTAAACCGCATTAATAAAATACCAAAGAATCAAATACGTTTTTAATGGTGCAATTAATATTACCCTTTATTCGCTGCAGTAGCAATAAACAAGGCAGTCATATCGTCGGATCAGATACTGCCGTTTAATATAAAATTTACGGTTAATGTTGGTCTGTTTATTGATCTAGTGGCTCTCTGTACGGTTTACGTTTGTGAACTTAAGGATAGTCTCATTGGAGGTGATTACCACATTGACAGTTTTAAATGATTCGCGGTTAATCGCTGAGATATTATGAAAAAAAAAACCTATAAAAAGTCATCATCATAGGCTTCCCCCGCGGCTCTCCACTCAGACCGGTCTTGTGCTTTCCGCATCCACCGCGGTCCCGCGATCTTTACCAGGTCGTCGCTCCATCTTGTTGGAGGCCTACCGACAGCTCGTTTCGGTTATAAAAAATAAAATAAACAAATTTTCTGGGCCTGGTCCTTTAATTAGGAACTATTGTCAACTTTTCCGCAGTCGGGTGCCGTCTTTTGTATTTGTAGACCCTCCGTAGGTACGGCACCCGACTGCGCAAAAGTTAACATGGTTCCTAATTAAAGGACCACGACCTCCTTACATTTAGTATTTTCTCAAAGGCAATAAGCGGTAACGTAACTCTCGATTCTGGTAAAAACTCGAGCAGTGCCCTAAGCACGACTTGTCGAATCCTGCGTTACGTTACGGTTATCGTATAGAGATCGAGAAATCTCATACAAAATTTTAGTTCCAAATACGCTCACGGGCGGGCGCTGTTCCAAACGTCATACAAACTCGGTATAGTTTACTATTCGAGTTTACGTGACGCAGGATTCGACAAGTCGTGCTTAGGGCACTGTGCCATAAGCACGACTTGTCGAATCCTGCGTTACGTTACGGTTATCGTATCGAGATCGAGAAATCTCATACAAAATTTTAGTTCCAAATACGCTCACGGGCGGGCGCTGTTCCAAACGTCATACAAACTCGTTATAGTTTACTATTCGATTTTACGTGACGCAGGGTTCGATAAGTCGTGCTTAGGGCACTGCAATCGACTTATACACTAGCCTTAAACTCCGTTAATACTCGTTGCGGGCAAAAATGCTAAGCGAAAACGTTATCGAAAAGAGTAGTACCGTTTTTTTCTGTAGAAAAAAACAGTGCGTTCCTAAAGACGATTTTTTTTTTAATCTCGCTTGTTTGGGTTTTTGTTCAGCGAACGTTCCTGCTTACGAAAAAACCGTGCCCAAAAAAATCTAGCATATATATTACGTTACGATCGGTAAAGGAATGTATTTCATATATTTATTTTATTCAAAAACATAAAGCAGACAAACGGAAGGCGTCTTTGGCTTATCTATATGCACTACAATGTTTCTGTCATTTTTTGAGAGGCACGACGACCACACACGTACGTACAGGACACGTCTATGACTAAAATTGTTTCGTTCCTACAAACTCCTACAAAAACAAATCTCTCACACAAATGCCAAAACCACACACACAACCAACAGACCCTGAGCATTTTGCAAATACTTAATGTTAGATTTTTGGCACAGGGGAAATCGTGCGTTAACATCTCCATTCCTTTAATGCTCTAAGCTCAAAAAGCACGTGTCAAAAATTAAGACTTACTTACTTAAGTTTCTGACATGAAACTCATCATCACCAGCCTTATCTTACGTCCCACTGTTGGGCACAGGCCTCCTCTTAGAGTGTGTGTGTGAATTTCCCAATCCGTACAGGGCTTGCATAGGAACTATAACCCAAGCCCTTTCATTATGAGAAGAGGCCTGTGCACACTAGTGGCACGTGAAATTAATGATGGTACGTAAACTACAGCTTTCAAAATTATACAGTTATTGTATAGTAACAGTTATTGTATAGTTATTGTATAGTAACAGTTATTGTATAGTTATTGTATAGTAACACCAAAACTACCTATCTTCCACTTAACACGTTGAATGCGAGGCTCCATTTTTAAAACTTACGCTCAGTGCTATACATACCAATTTGGAATCGTAACGTATTTTTTTATTGGCTTTTATTTATAAAGGCTTGTAATTAGACGATTAAGTTTTGCTTAATATATCTTAATTAGTTCTGCAAATTATCAATTTAAGATACAATGACAATGCAAAGAAAAATCCGTTAAGCAGCTGGACTTGAACCAGCAACCTCGGTAATCCGTACCACGCTCCACCAATTAAGCTATACTTAACGTTGGTGTACCTAACGAATTTTTCAATGCCTTGTGTCATATTTTTATTTGGAAGATCTCTCCTCAATCTCTTTTTTTTATCAATTTAAGGTTTGCAATAGGAAGTTAAAGAATTGAATCACCTAAATTTATTGTCGCCACGAACTAGTGGCTTTTATTTAGGAATTATAAGATATCTAATTAACAATACAAGATTGACTCGTACCGCACCACGGGAACAGGTCTAAGTTAGTTGTATCGATAATTTGGTAGGGAAGGGAAATATAGTACAACCAAAAATATCGAGATTTATTTATTTATATATATTTTTTTATTTGAGATCAATTACAGTTTTTAATGAGATCAATGTTTATAATTATTTAAAACTGACAAAAATTAAAATTTTAAGTGACATTTATTACTCACTGTTTTTTATTGTGATTCATCTCCACCCTTAGCTAAAGTAGGCGTATGTGGCTTGAATGGCCGATTTTTCTGTAAAGTGGTTATCTTCGATTCTATAATGGAGTGTAGTGGTTTACTTGTACCGAAACTTGATATTTGTGGCAGGTTAACATCTTCTAAAACGCATATTTTTGAATCACTCTCACCTGTGCTTCGCTTGGCCCAGAAATTGTGAAATTTCGGTCATCAGATTTTTCATTTTTCTCCATCTCATCAAACACTTTTTGTAGCATTTTACGCGATCTCTTCCTTGGCGCGTTCATTTTACCGCGAAACTTAACAAACAACAAACGTTATTTTGATCACCGCACTAGCCTTCACCGACAAGTTCCCGCGGTGCGATACAAGACGGTAGATTACGAGACATTTTTGACCAGTACCGCACTGATTGTATTTTTGTTGTCCAGTGCGGTACGAGTCGAATTCGTCTTGTATATTTTTAAGACTTCTATTGGAAAGTATATAAAGCAATAACCAATAATGTATACTTGACTCTTTCTGGCCAACAGGATTTCATAGTTAAATCGTCCCCGCACCAGACAGAGACAACCTATTTTCTAACGTCGCACCAAGCGAAAGTCCAATACGATTCAAAATTGACTTGTACCGCACTCAACGTGTTTACCTTTCAGAAAATATGGATTAGATTAGATTATTTATTTATTCAATAAAAATTACATCATAAATTGTACAATGTCAAGTTACGAGAGTACCTAAAGTAATCATATATTTGTGATATAAGTGTTCGAGATCTCCGGGAGGTATATGTAGATGCTTGTATATCTTCTGCGACCGCATCAGCCTTATGCGCTGGTAATCTACACATACTATATCTGCCATAGCGTAGACAAAACAGAAGTCTCTATTAGAGATAAAGGTAATAATAGAATGAGCATTAATCCTAACTAATATTATAAATGCCAAAGTAACTCTGTCTCTCTGTCTGTCTGTTTGTTACATCTTTACGAGAAAACCGGTGTACAAATCTAGATGAAATTTGGTAAGAAGATAGTTTCAATATTAAGGAATAACATAGGCTACTTTTTATTCGGGAAAATTGTGTAGTTCCCGCGGGATAGCGATAACCGAAATCTACGCGGACGAAGTTGCGGGTAATAGCTAGTAAGGTAATAAAGTGCTAGATACAATTTAAGTCTAGTTTATTATTATGTTATGAAACGTCGAGAATTCAGCCAGGGGTTGAGTAAGTTTAAGTGAGCACCTGTAGAGATATTTTTGAAAAAAAAAATCGCCATACATATTATCAACCAGCAGTCAAGTGGCTATGATGATCCATACCATCATGAGAATGCTTTTGTTTCAAATAAAAAAAATATGATAGTGATCTTAGTCTTATAGATTGTTAATGTTAATGTATATTGATTATATTTATTTTGACGATCCCTAGTGGAGAACATTCTTTGTAATTCTATTTTATTTTGTATAATTTTGTTTGACATTTAATTCTTTGTTTATTTAATATTATTTCTTAATAATTTTTTGACGATTTCAATATTTAAATTCTTTGACTTGACATGTGCAATTTAATGTAATTTTATATTGAAATAAATAATCTAATCTAATCTAATCTTACTCAATTCCTTGTTGAAATTTTGACGGTTCATTAAAACGAACCATACGTATAGATTTTTAATTTATTTTTTCATTTTATTGCGGGCTTTAGGAAAACACTATAGACGTACCTTGGAGTGAAAAGCGATTAGTAATCTACTAGGCCGGCAATCTCTACTTTCCTGGCCTCTGCACTAATGTACTATTAATCAATGAACACTCTGTCTCTTACACTGTGCCTCACAACGCTCACGTAATGATCACGCGAGGCTCACTCACGTGAATTGATAGCTGCTACATACCCTCAATTTGAATTTAAGAAGCAAGTGAAAGTAGTATGTTTGCGTCTGCCATCCAAAGTGCGGGGCTATAGCTTAAATTAACTTAAAATCAAGGACGATAAAACCAAGAGGACTGTCAATGGATATACAATGTCGCGTTCCTGTGAAATAATGAGCCTGCCTTAGCTCGTTTCACTACAGAGAGGTCTCTGTACCATTAATTTTGTATGACTCTTAGACCTCTGGCTAACACAATAGCGCCATCTATGAACTGAAAGGAAAAACGAATTTAGATGGCGCTATTGTGTTAGCCAGAGGTCTAAATGTCATACCAAATGAATGGTACAAAGAATCCTCCATAGTAAAACTGGCTACAGCGGGCTTATTATTTCAAAGGAACGCGACATCGTATAGACACTGGCAGTCCTCTTGGTTTTATGGTTCTTGCCTAAAATTAAAAACAAAAAACCCCACTGCTATCCTGGGAAACAATATACCCCATGTCACTCCCACAGCTGAGACAAATCCAATGACATCTCATACGTCGAAGTCCGTCAAACGGTTTAGGCTGTAGAGCGTGCCAAATAATTAGACATACATGCATACGCTCGAAAAACATAATCCTTCTGGGGCAGTCAGGTAAAATAACTTTTTTACTAGGTACGGTAGAGGAAATTAATTCCTGACCCACCATGGAACCTTTTCACAGAAATGTCATAGTGACATCGCACAGCTTGACAAGGAAAATCGTTATGACGTTTACTATGAATATGTTCTATGGTGGGTCAGGAATTAATTTTCTCCACTGTACATGGTGTTATACACTTACAAAACCAAAAAAAGAAACGTAACCGTTAGGAAAACGTTCTTGCATATCTATGAGACAATTTATTGAATCAGGCGTTACTTTGCGGAGGTCCATATTTATGAACTAAAAACAAATACTTTGCTCGCCCGCGACCACAAGTGAAAAATTGTTATATCTGTGCGGCAAATGTATGTTTCCATGCAACACCTCCGCCTCCACTGCTACACGAATGCCACATAGACCCAGCTATCACCACCACCACTAAACTAAACGCTGACGCGTTTCGGCACTCTCCATGACGCCAATATTATTATTATACTTGGCGACTCAGACCGTCCTCGCTGAGTAGGATAGTTGGATGATTCGACCGGACATTGTCGAGAAATGCCGAGCGCAGCCGACGCGTGTCGCCACTTGCCGAGCTGCGATTTTCGATGTGCGAGTGTCATGTGTACGTTGCGTCGTAGTGTGGTGTTATAGAGTCATATTTTCTTGCGCCGATGTATAAGCGTTATGCTTCCATATCTTTATAGGTAGCACAGCGTTAATTATCTTGCTGGAGCTAAAGCAAACACAACGAAGCTGGGACATAGCTAAGCATTTAATCTGGAATGTAGAATGTTATGTGTTTTGGGCTCATTCCATTTGGATAGATGACAAGATTTGTTCCGGCATTTGGCATGCAAACTAGCTTTGGCAACTTAAATTGGCATGCAGAATGTGTAACTGCGTCGATGCGTACATTGAATGAATAAATAATCAAATTTGGTCTAATTAGGGGCATTATTCTTTAAGTTACATACATACATACAGTCACGCCTGTTTCCCGGAGGGGTAGGGAGAGACCACGGACTTCCACTTGCTACGATCCTGACATACAAACAACCTTTTCTTCCCTTGATCTCATAACATTCTTCATACATGCTCTCCGGTTGTGGGTACTCCTGACCTGTCCTTTTACCAAAATATCACCGATTTGATCGGAGTACGTTAGCCGAGGTCTTCCCTTAATTTTTTAAGTTCTAGGCGAGATTTTGCTGAAACCCGAGACGAGTGGAAGAAGAAAGGGGACCCCTTTGCTCAGCAGTGGGATCCCGTATGGGCTATACCTATATATTAAAAAAAATTGTTTAAGTTTATTCCCGACTGATTCAATGTTGAAGTGTCAAATTAGTTGTCAGGTACTTAGTATTGAAAAGTGACAGCGTTTGAGACTGCAAAAGAAGCTGTTAGATAATCAACGTACAGTTAAAAAAAACCTGCACCTAAGGGTTTAGAACCTATTCGCAAAGAAAACGAGAATTTCGAAGGTTTTTATGGTTGTAGAAAGACTATAATCTGGCCGTTTTCAAGCCGTCGGCAGCATGCTCCATCGTAGTCCGCATCTACGCTCACCACCATTCCCCTATATCACCAACTTTACAAATGTCACTTTTGAATGACAATTCGGTGTCAATTGCTGACTTGAAGAGCTTTTGTTTTAGCGCGCTTCATATAGGCAAAGAAATGTAGTTCGAATTGTCATTGAAAACTGCCAATTGTAAAGTTGATGATTTTATTTATTTATTATTGAAAATTACATTTTACATGGCATTACAGTTTGCACCAATGCACCATGAAAGACAAAATATTACTTAAACTTAAAGTACACTTATTCTAACTAACATACTCGGTAATTATTCACATTGGAATACTAGACACCCTCTCATTCACAGACTCACAAAATCGCAAACATTGAGTATATAGGGGCCAGGCGTGATTGTGGTCAAACTCAAGCCTATTGTGTAAAAAAAAATTTTATTCAAACATTTTATGAGACGGAGAGAGAGAGAGAAAGAAAAATATTCAGATTTTAAGATGAATTAGGAAAAGTTGCTAAGGTGACTAGACATTTTTAACATGAAACTACCGTGAGACTCAATCATAGTGAAATAAACGGAACACTCACGTATGTCAGTCGAGTATAGCCCGACATGTTTCGGACTAATCCGTAGTCCTTCATCTGGGAGCACACGCCACGCCCGCGGCGAGACGTAAACTGAGGGTCGAGCACGACTTTATGAATGCTGCGTAACGTTACGGTTATCGTATCGAGATCGAGAAACCTCATACTAAATTTTAGTTCCAAATACGCTCACGGGCGGGCGCTGTTCCAAACGTCATACGAACTCGACAACGTTTACTATTCGATTTTACGTTACGCAGCATTCGTAAAGTCGTGCTCGACCCTCTGCGCGCCGCGGCGGGACTACGGATTAGTCCGAATTATGTCGGGCTATACTCGACTGACATACGTGAGTGATCCGGTTATTTCACTGTGACTAGACAGTCATGTTCTGTCCGTGTACCTTTCAGTTATAATTCTTCTTTGTGCGCTGTGAAAGAGTAAAGCAAACACTCAAATGTTAAGCGCTTTCTTCTCGTCTTTAATTAAGTTATTTCCTCTCGAACGACGAACAATAACTTAGTTCGCCAGCAAGTGGCTCGCTAACGTAACAATGGCAAGTATAGAAGCAACTAAGGGAAGTCATTCTATTAAATTTTAAAGAAAGAATGTCTCAAATTTCAGATTTAAACGTAAATATACAGAAATACCAGAAAAATAAGGACCGTGTTTTATAAATTCAAATTCAAATTCAAAATAATTTATTGCTAATTATAGGTACATATAAAGCTGGATAACATAGAGTAGAGAAGAACCGCTATAATTTGCCTTTAAGGCGTACAACATTTCATTTTCTTATAATCTAAAATTATTTATTCAGTAACATTATCATTAACATTTGATTAACATTATCATTCTATTAAATCATGTTCTAAAAATTCATTTATATCATAAAATATATTATTTTTTAATATTCAATAGTGATTGTTTAAATAATTTTACATTTAGGTTTTTTATATTATCTGGCAATTTATTAAATAATTTTCCAGCCGTAACATACATTACTTACATACATACTTTTTTTATAGTAGGCAGTCATAACACAGTTACTTGGCAGTACATTAAACTTATTGTGAATTTTTCTTGGGCGCTTTTTCTCAATTATCCTAAATAAATGCATATGCTCTTTCACAAACATACACGCCTCCAATATGTACATTGAAGGAAGCGTTAAAATATTGTAACGTTTAAACAGAGGTTTAAACAAACGTTTAAATAAAGATACAAGTTACAATTTACAAGCGGAAGTCTCATTCTATCACCTTTTGTTAGAAAGAGACTTCCGCTTATAAATTACAATTTGTAGTTAAAACACGATCAAGGTCTCGAACTGCGATTCGAGCCCAGGGGGACTACTGCGAAATTCGAAAAGCGAAGTTCGTATCGGTGTCGTCCCGCTCACTCTCGTATTAAATAATATTAGCGCGAGCGGGACGGCACGATACGAAGTTCGAATTTAGCACTTCGTAAGGCCAGGACCTCCATCATAACGTGGCGATGCGCTACCAACTGCGCCATCCGAGCAACCATTGGTAGCAGCGAAATACTTCTATATATTCACGTTTCAGTTAATTTCAATATACTCACCCTGTTCGTTTGTCCTTTTTTGTCACATTGACATTTCCGTTAGCAAGAAGAAGACAAAACCTTTTTTAGATAATGGAGGCTTGAGTGACATTTATTAATAAGGCCCTTAGCGAATACTGACTCGCTAATCAAGTAGAAACGTTATCGAGAAACTTGTATGATGTTTGGAACAGCTTAGCGCCCGCCCATGAGCTTATTTGGAACTAAAATTTAGTATGAAGTTTCTCGATTTAGACATGGTAAATGAGGTTTCTTTGTGTAATTTATCTGTGGTTACGTATTGTAAGAGCTAATGTAACTTGTTTTTTAGAAAAAAATACTTTGTGCCAAGTTTCTTGCGGCGCATTCTTCTTGGAAATCATGGTCTTTCCGAAAGCGCTGGTAGACTCAAAAAAATGACGTGTAAAAGAGCATTCAACTGCCTATTTGCTGAATAAAATTTTAAAATTGATAACGTTACGTTACGCAGGATTCGAATATTCGTACTCGGGCCTTTCGTGCTATGAAATTCGTTCGTTTTCTCAATGGCGATACGATAACGTTACTACTCGATTACGTTACGTACCGTACAGTCAAAAACTGACAAGCGAGTTACTCGTGAGTTAACTTCGTAAGTATCAATAGTAACTCAACTCAGAGTATTCCAATCTGTGAAGGAAGTCGACTCCAATGGCTGCTACGATACATTTATGATTTATACACGTAATATACGACGTCTCAACTATGAGAAAACTTATTCATTGGGTTGGTAAATAAACCGGGTAAATATTATATGGTATTAGGACTTCGATTCTATTCATTAATTATTTAAATTATACTTAACAAGTGGCAGTGAGCGGGGCACATTGCTCGCAGGACTGATGGTCGATGGGGCCAGGGCTCTCGAATGGCGTCCGCGGACCGGGAGACGAGCTGTCAGTAGGCCTCCAACAAGATGGAGCGACGACCTAGTAAAGATCGCGGGACCGCGGTGGATGCGGAAAGCACAAGACCGGTCTGAGTGGGGAGCCGCGGGGGAGGCCGCCGGCCAGCAGTGGACGTCTTTCGGCTGACATGGTGATGATGACGCTTAATAAACAGGAATGTAACCTTTGTACTTAACAAGGGTACACGCGTACATGTGTAACACGTTTACATGTACGTGCACAGTGTTCGTACTCCGATACCCAATTAGTGAATGTTCTGGTTCAAATCCAACAGCCTTATTCTGAGAAAATTTCAAAGTACGGTTATGCCATACTTACATGCTGTTCAACTTATTAAGATAGCATTTCATAACCCCCGAGGAAAAAGAGGGGTGTTATCAATCAATCGTCATTTATTTGCTAACGTAACGTAAAATCGAATAATAAACGTTGTCGAGTTTGTATGACGTTAGGAACAGCGCCCGCCCGGGAGCGTATTTGTAACTAACATTTAGTAGGTATGAGGTTTCTCGATCTCGACCATAACGTTACGCAGCATTCATAAAGTCATGTTCGACCCTCTGAGTCCCTGCCCCGAAGTTCGCATCCGTGCGTCCCTCTCGCTCGTGTTAACCTATGTTGGCGTGAGCGGGACGGTCGGATACGAACTTCGAATTTCAGACTTCGGAGTAGTAAGCCTTCTGCCTTGATACACCAGATGCAAGTCACTCAGAGATCTATGGAGAGAGCTATGTTGGGCATTACTCTTCGCGATCGGGTACGAAATACCGAAATCCGTAGAAGAACGGGACTAACCGTCATGGCAAAAACAATAGCCGTAAGGAAGTATAGGTGGGCGGGTCATATGCCGCAGACCTGATTGAAGGTAAGGGAGGAATTGCTGGAGTGGAGACCACGGACTGGGCGCAGAAATGTAGGAAGGCAGCCCGCGAGATGGGCTGACGATCTGACACAGGTTGCAGGGAGGGACTGGATGGCGAAAGGCACGTGACGCACAACCTGGAAGAAAATGGAGGAGACCTATACTCAGTATTGGGTAGTAACTGGTTGAAGAAGAAGGGAAGAAGAGGGAAGCCTTCTAAGTCGCTCTCGGTCGGTTTACTGCTTTATATTATTTTTCGCCATTTTTATACAAAGCAACAGCTCGTGAGGAAATCCAGTGGGCAGAGGCTTAAAAAGTTATAAAAACAGTTAAGTAGGCTTCCTTAATGTGTTTCGCAAGGAACAGCTTTAGTATCGCCACTTTATTTTTCTTAGGATTCATTATTTCGAAACAGAACATACTTAGATAAGTTTCCTGATAAAAAAATAATTTTTAATAGAAGCTTTTTTAACCCCGACGTAAAAAAGGGTGTTATATATTTCACCGCTATGTGTGCCTGTGTCATATGTAAACCATGTACTCAACTTAGTTAATGACAATACCAACGTAGTGGAAGTAGTGGAAGTGGTGGCATGTTGAGCGGTTGTTGTTGTGCTTCGTAAATGGCCTCGTGGAGAGTGCCGAAACGCGTCAGCGTTTAGTATAGTGGTGGTGATAGTTGGGTCTGTGTGGCATGTGTTGAATCGTGTAGCAGTGGAGGCGGAGGTGTAGCATGGAAACATACATTTGCCGCACAGATATAACTATTTGTCATTAGTGGTCGCGGGTGAGCAAAGTAATTGTTTTTTAGTTCAAGTTCATAAATATGGACCTCCGCAAAGTAACGCCTGATTCAATAAATTATTTATATAATAGTATTAATTCTGGGACCCTATACATCCCTTTGTAATTCAAATTTTCACAGATGTTTGACCTGGAGACCCTATACATCTCCTGCTCAATTAAAACGTGCCAGTAAAGTAAAGTGTTCTGGTTTTGCTGTTCTAATGATTACTTTTTACACTTGTTTCTAAAATACGGTATTTTTTTCTCTCTCTTATTTTTTTAATGACAGAGTGAGGTTTCTTTGTGTAATTTATCTGTGGCTACGTATTGTAAGAGCTAATGTACTTAAATGAAAATAATCGATTTATTGATTATTTTTGTTTTTATTTTTATGAAACATTCATAGAATGAAATTCAACATACAATGACAATGCTAAGAAAAATCCGTTAAGCAGCTGGACTTGAACCAGCAACCTCGGTAATCATTCATCATCAGTCCTCGGTGTCATTGTATGTTGAATTTCATTCTATGAATGTTTCATAAAAATAAAAACAAAAATAATCAATAAATCGATTATTTTCATTGATTCAGAAAATAGTTCCATCTCTTGCCACTAATGCGTAACTGTAGAAGTTTCGTAGTGGGTGAGCAGCTTGATTAAGCTACTCATAGATGGTGCTGAGGAGAGATCTTCCAAATAAAAATATGATACAAGGCATTGAAAAATTCATTAGGTACACCTACGTTAAGTATAGCTTAATTGGTGGAGCGTGGTACGGATTACCGAGGTTGCTGATTCAAGTCCAGCTGCTTAACGGATTTTTCTTTGCATCGTCATTGTATGCTAATGTACTCAACTTGTTTTTAGAAGAAATGGTTTTGTGCCAAGTTTCTTGCGGCGCATTCTTCTTGGCAATCATGGTCTTTCCGAAAGCGCTGGTAGACTCAAAAAAAAAAATGACGTGTAAAAGAGCATTCAACTGCCTATTTGTTGAATAAAATTTTGAATTTTGAATTTTGATTTTATTTAATGACACAGACAGATACACAGATACACATGTCAAACTTATAATACCCCTCTTTTCGGGTCAGGGGTTAAAAAGGAGGAGGTTCTAACTACGTTCCAATGTATGTATTTGTTTTGACGACTAAAGTTCGATTGTTTCTATAAAGCGTTGCTCTAGAATAGTCTCTCAAAGTTGATCAATTCGCTCGGATCTTGACGAGATTGGACAGCGGCCGCAGAGTTAGATTAAAAAATGTGCTTACGCTACTGTTATAAATGACCATTTTACATTGTCTAAGCAATACAGAAGCGGATTAAAAACAGTCACGTCATGTCTCGGCTGTACCTGTCTGTATTATCTCGTCCACGGTAAAATTTCAACTAAAGTTGTTAAAAAAATACCTAAAAACCTCCCCAATCAACCCGTCATCATCATCATGTCAGCTGAAAGACGTCCACTGCTGGACATAGGCCTCCTCCAAGGCTCTCCACTCAGACCGGTCTTGTGCTTTCCGCATCCACCGCGGTCCCGCGATCTTCACCAGGTCGTCGCTCCATCTTGTTGGAGGCCTACCAACAGCTTGTCTCCCGGTCCGTGGACGCCGTTCGAGAACCGTCTGATCCCATCACCTTATAATATCTGTATTATCCTCTCGACCGCCACACTACGAATGAAGTGTCGTGCTCTGTACGTCGATAACAAGCGAAGAGTCGATTCGATAACATCGATAACTAGAATAGTCGATAAAACTTATGTTCAGTCCCTCGTGAAGTTTGATTTCTGCTATGAACTATTCCGCTTCTTGGTAATCAATGACTTTCCATACATAAGGACATCGCATCGCAGTCAGCGGGACGACACTGTGCTTAGAAGCAATCTAAGCACACTTGCTTTACAGTCACATGACGACCGTTGAGCCGCAAAGATGCCAAAGTGTACCGGAAAAAGTTCCGAAATGGCATAAGAAAAATGTATTATCTAACACCACACTGCCACCAATTTTGTTGATTCGGTTTACGTCCAATTACATGCGAATTGCCAAAGATTCTGGCAGCATTTCGTTGTATCGCGATGCTGTACGTTGTGCGAGGAAGCTGCCCGGTCTTCGGTCCACAGCGATAACCTTGAGTCTTTTCGATAACTCATTATTAAAAGGGCGCTAAGACCCCACGGACCTACGGTCGCGACTCAGAATGGTAAGTCGTATTCGGAGCCGAGACCTCTGTATTGATGTGCCTTTAACCCTTTGAACGCCAACGACGCATACAAAAGTTGTCATCCCACGCCATGTTGGCACAACATCAACGCGGACTTAAATCTTGAACATAGGTAGGTCGCATTTGCAGCCGGTTGCCTATAAGCGTTGCTGGCATCGTAGGCACGTCGGCTCGTGACGCTTTTAAGAGTCGTTGGCGTTCAAAAGGTAATGTTTCGACCTGCTGCAGCACCCGCTCTATTAGCTGTTCCAACGAGGTGCGACGGGGCCAATGTATCTACTGTATACACAAAGAGGTTAAACATTGACTTCGCGACTCGCAAATTTCAGTACGACACTATTTTGTGAACAAATCCCCTGGCGCGAGGCCAGAGGCACACAACCGGCATATAAAGCTTACAGCTTACAGCTTGTCGGCGCTAAAACACTACTTTTAGCACTTACTTACTAAGCTTGCAGCTACAGAGTCACGTTCACGGAACAATTATCTGTTTTAGTATTCAGAACCACGAGTTTTCACCAAGAATCGAGTAGTAACGTTATCGTATCGCCATCGAGAATAATAGTTGTGCTGGCTGTGGCACATGGTTATCTGGATCGTTAGAATGCTGCGCTAATCGATGTCACCTGCGAGCGATCCAGATAAGCGTGACTAGTAGATAATCTTAGAAATACTTTAGTATATAAGCTAGCATGTACATATGATAAATATATTATTGGAGAGAGAAAGAGAGCAGTTGAAATGGTAGCGACAAAAGGCATTTTAACTCCAACCGAAATCCACTAAGGTGTAACCCCGAGTGAAGAACATCAGCGCCCCTAAAACAGTATTTTTTGAAATGGAGATTTATGTGGAATTAGTAGACCGTGATAACAGTAAATAGCATATATTATTAAGGATGAAAATTATTTATTGATTTAAACTTTCGCGATTTTCACACATTATTATGATACTCGGGACTTAATCGCGTAAAAAACATATATTTAAATTATAATTTAAATACCTCGACGTTTCGGACGCGACGTTGCGTCCATGGTCTCGAAGGGACTGAAAAGGCGGTATCAACATCTAGCTGCACGGGTTCCTCGAACTACCCGCACTTGGTCTTTATTATTAGTATTTTCACTAGGGTTGCCACTAGTCCGACACACAACACTCACAACATCCCGCGATTTATGAGACGATATTTGATGACGCCTACACATACAGATTACCGGATTCCATGAAGATGAAAGCTTGAAACCATCCTCCCGGTTGGAATTACGATGTTTTCTGATTTCAACTGCTTCACGTACAATTCTACCATAAAAGCGACGTTTCGGACGTCGCGTCCGAAAAGTCAAGGTATTTAAATTATAATAATTATAATTTAAATATATGTTTTTTACGCGATTAAGTCCCGAGTATCATAATAATGTATAAAAATTATTATAGAAGCACAAGACGTGTGTACGTCTCAACATACGTCTACATACATTCCTATGTAGTTTACGTCGCAGTGCCCTAAGCACGACTTGTCGAATCCTGCGTCACGTAAAATCTAATAGTAAACTATAACGAGTTTGTATGACGTTTGGAACAGCGCCCGCCCGTGAGCGTATTTGGAACTAAAATTTAGTATGAGATTTCTCGATCTCGATACGATAACCGTAACGTAACGCAGGATTCAACAAGTCGTGCTTAGGGCACTGTAATAGCAACATTTGTAATACGATTAGTACGCCGAAAAAAATTTGATACTTCACTCACGGCTTTGTTTTGCCCAAGACTTCGCTAGCGTAGAGTAACTCCCTCTATATGGAAAGTAAGTTTCTTGAGTTTTATTTTAAGAATTATCCTTTAGGCATAATTAGATACACGCAAGCGCAGTAAATTCAAGGCCAGTTGCACTTACCAAAGAAAAGCATTATAAGTAAGAGTTGAATTGTTTCGCACTTACACGATAAGAAACGTTTCAATAGTAATTTGTAGCATGCATTACGGCGTACAAGGGATTACTTTACAACTCTCCAGCCCCCGCTACGCTATGTAAAGCGACTAGCGCTATTTTCTCACACGCGTAAATACTCGCATAAGTAATATGGTGCAACCCAACATAGTTATAAGTATATAGAATAGTTTTTGCACGGTTGCAGTATTTGCAGTAGCGTGTTAACACGCGATCGTTCAGCCACTTCCGTTTTGTAGTTTGGCTATATTTTTGTTAAAATAACCCTCCTTTTTGGAGACAGTTGGATGAACCTGGTGTCACGCCGGTGTGGTCTTAATGGGACCAAACGCGTTTGAGACGTATTTTTAACCACTGACCAAAAACGAGGGGTGTTATAAGTTTGACCTGTGTAAGGTCTAGTTAAGTCCTTACACTTTCCTGCTGCTGTCGTGATGAGTTCGTGGAGTGCAGAGAAAGAAGCCGTAGTCGTTCACGTATAGTTTATTGAAGTTTAGAAATTACAGCTAGATATAGGATTAAAGTTAAGTATTTGGCGATACTTTCTCTTTAGATGTGTCTTGTATGACAGTTAGTTACGCCCTCTTTTATTCTATTAAAATTATTAAATTACAATGACTGCTATGACGCGGACAAAAGTAGGTCGCGCGTGTAAGCATAAATGTACGTCAGTGACCGTACAACCTGTGTATCTGTCTGTGGCATCATAGCTCCCACACGGATGTACCGATTTCGATGCAGTTTTTTAATCGAGATGGTTCTTAGCTAAGTTTAATTAAAATCGGTTCACGCGTTTTTGAAATGTTGACCTTTGAAATGTCAATGTCGGGGTTTTTCAGCTCTTCCAAGTTGGTTGGGTTACAATACAATACAATACAATAACTCTTTATTGAACACCACATAACAGTCAAGACAAGAAATAAGGCACTAAGAAAATACAAGGTAGCGGTTACTTTGTGACTCTGAAGTTAATTATGACAGTGACAAAGGTAATAAAAAAACAACTCGCGTTAAAAACTGCATCTGCATTATTATGATACTCGGGACTTAATCGCGTAAAAAACATATATTTAAATTTGAATTTTAATAACTCGACGTTTCGGACGCGACGTTGCGTCCATGGTCTCGAAGGGACTGAAGAGGCGGGTATCAACATCTCCTAGCCGCACGGGTTCCTCGAACTACCCGCACTTGATCTTTATTATTAGTTTTTACACTAGGGTTGCCACTAGTCCGACACACAACACTCACACCATCCGGCGATTTATGAGACGATATCATAATAATGTGTGAAAATCGCGAAAGTTTAAATCAGTGTATCTGCATTATGTCCAACGCTCTTGAACAATGGACGTCATAGTGTATGTTGAACACACGACGCATAAAACTGAACTAGGTTATCTACTCAGCAAACCGCACAAATAATACATATACTATGTACCTATGTACATAAAACTACTCTTAAATAGAGTAGTTTGGCGCAGTCATCTCCGAGCACGCAGCGTATCGTGACGAATGACAATATTAATTAATCCCTTCTCGAGACGTTCTTACATACAGAAATGCCGTTGGGCTTATAAAAAAGAGAATATGATCAAATTTCAAGTATAAACGGGTAGCGAAATCAATAAAACACACTACCCTCCTTTGCGTTTCGCAGTCGGGTAAATGGACTCTTTCCGCGGCGTGTGATTATGACTGAAAGTCAAGCACGATTTGTCGAATCCTGCGTAACGTTACGGTTATCTTATGGAGATCGAGAAACCTCATACTAAATTTTAGTTCCAAATACGCTCACGTACGCCAACGTCATACGAACTCGATAACGTTTACTATTCGATTTTACGTGACACAGGTTTTGAATATTCGTACTCGGGGCTTTGAACGCGACTTCTGGTTTATTCTGTATTCTGAGTACTTTACTATGTACTATAATAATACATACTATGTTCATGTTCCGTTATTATTCCAACAAGGTAGGACTCATTTGCATACCGCTCCTGTTACTTACCTGCAACAGAAATACATCGTTAATTAATACAACGAACAATGAATTACTATGAATTTATTGAGTCAGGCGTTACTTTGCGGAGGTCCATATTCATGAACTAGAATCAATTAATTTGTTTACACCCGACCACAAGCTATGTATGTATGTTTTCTTGGAGTACAACTCATGTCACACAGACCCAACCATCACCACTACATTAAACGCTGACGCGTTTCGGCACTCTCTACGCGCCCATTCTCAATCCACCAAAACCAATGTTCAACATGCTACCAGCATGTCACACAGACACGACCATCACCACTACACTACGCTGACGCGTTTCAGAACTCTACGCTCCCATTCTTAATCCACCAAAACTAATGTTCAACATGCTACCGGTAAAGTTAGGTATTAGAATACCTAACTTATTATATTATCTAGTTATTTCATTATTTTATTATGTAGTTAGGTATTTCTTTAGTTAGATCTTTAACCCCCGACGAAAAAGACGGGTGTTATAAGTTGTACCTGTATATCTGTGTATCTGTTTGTCTGTGTATCTCTCCTTGGCATCATAGCTCCCAAACGGATGGACCGATTTCAATTCGGGTTTTTTTTTAATCGAAAGCTAGTTTAACCGAGATGGTTCGTAGCTAAGTTTAATTAAAATCGGTTCCACCGTTTTTGAAATACTGAACGTTGAAATAACAATGTCGGGGGTTTTACAACTTTTCTAAGTTGGTTAGGTTATTTCAAGGTCAACTTTCAGTAGCTTAGACTCTATTGCCATTATTCATAAACGTCACTCAAGCGTCCATTATCTAAAATAGGTTTTGTCTTCTTCTTACAAACGGAAATGCCAATGTGACTAAAAAGGACAAACAAACTTTAACGGCATTTTAGTTAAAATAGGTTTATGAATAATAAGGTTAATGTATACACAAGTTGGGTGTAGCCAGACATGTTAGGGACTAATCCTGTGGTCCTTCCTCTAAGCGTTAGAGCTTTAGAGTTAGAGTGTTAAGTATACTTATTAGAATTTGTAATTAGCCCTTAAATATTAATTTAAGCTGACATAATCCCATTAGACTGACGATGATGAACGACGGTAGATTACATACACATCAAATTGATTTATGAGAAGTGAGACGTTTTCAATGTTATCTTCGCTAATTACAAGTATGAGCAAAAAAAATTTTTTTTGATAAAAGACATACGCTTTTGAAGCCGGTGAAAAGATGTTTTTATTTTACATAGAAATACTGATAACATAGAAATGCCCGACTGCTGTAGGAGGGCTATGTTTTTCGAGCGTATGTATGCATGTATGTATGTTTCTTTGGCACGCTCTACAGCCTAAACCGTTTGACGGATTTCAACGTATGAGGTGTCATTGGATTCGTCTCAGTTGTGGGAGTGACACAGGGTATATTGTTCCTCGAAATTGCAGTCGGATTTTCTGTTTTTAATTTTAACTTTTTATATTGAAGTAAATGCCTAATTGAGTTTATTTTTCTTAACCAAAAACAACATGCACCGCCTCCGCCTCCACTGCTACACGAATCAAACCAATATATCCCACACAGACCCATCGAAGCGATTCAATTGAATGATGTGTGTTAAGTTTTTAATCCGCACTGGCCCCGCGTGGGAAAGAAGCCCCAAGCCCTCACATTCTGAGAGGAGGCATGTGCTGTGCCCATCGTGCCCAGTGGGACGTAAAAAAGCCTAGTGATGATGATTACGATGATGTTAAAAAAATACTGCAAAAATAAGCAAAATATGCGAACTGTCATAGCCAGAGGGTCGAGCACGACTTCTCGAAACCTGCGTCACATAAAATCGAATAGTAAACGTTGTCGAGTTTGTATGACGTTTGGAGCAGCGCCCGCCCGTGAGCGTATTTGGAACTGAAATTTTATGAGGTTTCTCGATCTCGATACGATAACCGTTACGTTACGCAGGATTCGAAAAGTCGTGCTAGACCCGCTGTTCCAAACGTCGTACAAACTCGACAACGGTTACTATTCGATTTTACGTGACGCCGGGTTCGAAAAGTCGTGCTTGACCCTCAGGTCATAGTCATACTCATAAATAAGGCGTAGTTCACACGCCGAGTGTGCAAAACGTAAACGAATTGCCTCGCATTCCGACGTGAATAACGGCCGCGTGAAGAAGACTTTTTTTGCTCGACTGCGAAACGCAATGGAGGGTAATGTGCTTATCAGCTTATGTATGTAAGTAAGTACGTCTTATTCGTGTTAATCATGCGAGTGTCACTAAAGACAGTCTTCAGTCATTCAAAGACAATAAGTCAAGTATAAACCCCACAGAAAAACCACGTGGCTTCTCTCTACCTCGTAAGTGCTTCCCGGCTGAACAGGCTCAGAACTGGCAGCGGGCGGTGCCGAGATTTCCTCTACAGGTGTGGCTGGAGAGACTGCCCGCTCACCAAATATAACGGCAATCCTGCAGACTTGTTCGACCTCGCAAATGACGCCATCCACTGGATTAAGGACCTCAACATAGAACTGTAGTATAGATTGTAATGTAGAATTTATGTGAACGACTGACCAAAATGCCATACGAATAATAGTAATAAGTTTCTTTTTTTAAGGGTCCAATTTCAAAACTAGTCCCAATTTTAAGACGCAAGTCGATTGTCAAGTCAAAATTAACTACCGTAGTGACATTTTCCTTTAAAAAAAACGCCTAACAATCCTATGCAATGAGTTACTGACTGAGTGATTGACAGACAACGCACAGCCAAAACCCTTGGCCCTAGAAGGCTGCAGTTTTGCATAGAGGTTGCCTTCATGACGTAGACAAGCACTAAAGACTTATTGTTAAAATTCCCACGGGATCTATGCGTGTACGAAGTCGCGGGCAAAAGCTAGTATGAAAATAATTATGCTTTTTGGATACATCCCCAACTGCTGTGTCCGTTTTATTAACCCGTAACGCAAAAAGGTGAGTGTTATAAGTTTGAACTGTGTGTGCATGTGTGTATATGTGTATGGGTGCATCTGTCAGTGGCATCATTTAGCTCCAGCTCCCCGGCGGATGGATCGATTTTAATTCCGTTTGTTTTGTTTGAAAGGTGACGTGATCGAGAAGGTGTATACATAAGTAGGTAAACATAACGTACATACATAGCAACGTTATTTTTTTTATCGTATATGATGACAACACCTTTCACTTTACTTTCATCGTTCAAACTGTATTAGCTATTGCGAGTACATTATCAAATTTCCTTTATGTATCGGAAAGTTTTAGAATACAGAATTTGGTCCTTCGAACCGGATATTCGATTCGGTTGTTATAAAAAAATTTTGAAAATAAGTTAGGTACCTATTGAAAGTGCAAATTACGAAGTTCGATTTCAATAAATAAATAAATATCATGGGACAATTTGACACCAATTGACCTAGTCCCAAACTAGGCAAAGCCTGTACTATGGGTACCAGACAACGGATAAACATGCTTATATAGATAAATACATACTTATATACATATTAAACACCCAAGACCCGAGAACAAACATTCATATTCATCATACAAACATCTGCCCCGACCGGGATACGAACCCGGGACCTCAAGCTTCATAGTCAGGGTCTCTAACCACTAGGCTATTCGGCCGTCAATATAACTGAATCTGTTCCTCTACATTTTTTTTGCTACACAATAAGACTCCGCAATCATCTCCCTCAAACAGAAGGAAATGAAATTAAATAACCGGACGGAACGAGTTTAAACCGGTTTCCGGCGGTTTAAAGCGGTTTACGCCGGTTTTCAGAATTAGCGGCGCTGTCTGCAATCTCGTTTGACTGATGCTGTGTCTGGTTTCGTTAAGTTTATATAAAAGCCTTGCTTGAAACTGAAGTACCGCTTGTATTATTAAGATACTAGCCGTTATGAAACATGCCCCCTTTTAATGGTACAACATTGACTTACCAACACCATGGACTTCGGGTTAACGTTTGAAAACGTCGGAACCAAAAGACCACTGTGCCCTAAGCACGACTTTTCGAATCCTGCGTCACGTAAACTCGAATAGTAAACTATAACGAGTTTGTATGACGTTTGGAACAGCGCCCGCCCGTGAGCGTATTTGGAACTAAAATTTTGTATGAGATTTCTCGATCTCGATACGATAACCGTAACGTAACGCAGGATTCGACAAGTCGTGCTTAGGGCACTGATTTGCTAAAAAAGGCCACTAGTCGAGCGTCAGTCAGTCTTAGTTTGGTCGAACGACAGCGCTATGACGTATGGCTGTCATCGGAAAATGCCGTGTTGTACTGGGACACGTTTTTCGTGAATTTTGTACTAGACCCAAAGTACAGTTTATTATTTAGTTATCATAAGTCAATGTGTATTCTGGATAAAAAGTGTCAGTTTTAATTAATCAGTCAGTTGGATAATAAAAAAAAAAATTGGACGCCTGTCTTTTGTTTTATGAAATCGGTAATATGCAAATATTATGTGCTCCAAAGCATTGGAGTATGGTTCTTGACGTCACTATAGTTAAATATTAGGTTTTTTTTTCTGAATACTTAGGTAAGTATGGATTCACAGTATGCTGAAAAACAGAGAACTCCGAAATAAGTATTTATTATGTAAATCTTGTCTTTGTACGGTAAGACATTATTTGCTTTGTTATGGTAAATAAAAAAAAAATTTTTTTTGTTGAATACATTATTCTTTTTAATGTTGCACTTGTACTAATATTTGTGACTTACTGATAATTCATATAAAAGGAGTAGCATTTAAAATGTGTTTTCATAATCGTAGAGTTCTCGTCAAGCGCGATTTGTAAGGAGATATTTTAATTTTTTTCACATTTCTGAAGTCTGTCAAAATGAAGATTTTACTAGGTAAGTGTACAGACTGATTTCGTGATATATGTAAGTGCCTACCTAATGAGGTAAACCTCCCATGATTGATGCGTAAACTCCACTTTTTAACCGACTTCAAAAAAGGAGGAGGTTCTACGTTCCACTGTATGTTTTTTTTTTTTTTTATGAATGTACATCGATTACTCCGTCAATTGTAGACCGATTTCGTAATATACGTAAGAGTATATTCCTGAGGTGGTCCCATTGTCACCAAGTCATGATCTGGTGATGGGATCCCAGGGAAATCGAGGGCAACCCTCAAATTTTACAGGCACGTACTATGTGTTTCATATATCTTCTAAGGTTATTCAAGTATTTGAGTCTGGTAGTCATCATCTCATGATAATGAGCTGATGATGGAAGGTACAACTCCTTAACGGTTAAGAGTTGGAGGATGATTCTGAAAATGTTAAATCAACGTAAAATTGTGAAATAAAAATCTTTCAACAAAAAAGTAAAACCGCCTTAAAAAAACCTTAGAAAAAAACATAAAAAATCCTCTAAAATAATGATAAATAAAAAAGAATATTCCGCTCGCACCGCACCGACTTCATATTTCTGCTGCTTAGTGCTAGGCCATAAAACTTTAGGCTTTAGTTTCTGTTGTCCTAAATAAACGCATTTTATTTTATTTATTTATCATTATTTTAGAGGATTATTTTACTTTTTTTTCTAAGGTTTTTTTTTTAAGGCGGTTTTATCATAGCTCCTTAACGTAGAACAATAATAAAATTTTACAACATCAGTGCATGGCAATAATTTAATTTATTTTTATATTTATAATTTCAACATCGACAAATGTTAAATTTAGTTCGGTAAGTGGCCGGTGAACTTCGATAAAAAAAATCCGGCCAAGTGCGAGTCGGACTCGCGCACCGATTTAAACCAGTAAACACACGCAACAATGCTACAACATAATTAGTAAATAACTTAGTTTAAGTAGAAAAAAAAAGTATTCTTGTATTCATCCCAAATTAGACATAATGAAAACGGGATATTGACCGCGTTTACCTAGGTTTGATGAGCTCCCGATATTTAGATGCAGTTGCCCGCATCATGATCACGGGCAAACTATAAGGTAATCGCAGTCAATATCCCGTTTTCATTACGTCTAATGCAATTAACCGAGAATCATTTAAAACTGTTATTACGATTAGGGCCTGAGAAAAAAACTCTTGTAAAAAAATCTTATTTCTCGTCTTGTCATGGGAAAATAAGACAAAAGATACGTAGAGTCTGACCAACGAAAGCTGAACCAGGAAAAACGAGGCAATTTCAAAAAAGCATGAGAGGGTAACACAGGGTCACTCACACAGCCGCAATTTTCTCAGATAAATTTCAATTTGACGTATGACATGACACCTCAGATAGACACACATAGAGACAAGGTGTTGCCAATGAAATAACTACAAGGTTCAACTTTCGTTTGCCAGACTGTACTGAGGCCCGAGTACGAATATTCGAAACCTGCGTCACGTAAAATCGAATAGTAAACGTTATCGAGTTTGTATGACGTTTGGAACAGCGCCCGCCCGTGAGCGTATTTGGAACTGAAATTTAGTATGAGGTCTCTCGATCTCGATACATGCTCGACCCTCTGGATTACGTTACGTAGGATTCGAAAACTGCGTGCTCGACCCTGTGTTATTATTATCACATTCTTGTTCATTCTAGTGTTGTCAGTAATGGCTCTGCTAGCAGCTGCTGTCGTGATGGTTGCAGGGAGTTGTATCTGCACTCAGGAGTACAACCCAGTGTGCTCAGTGAGCAATATCACCTATAGCAACGACTGCATGGAAGTGTTTTGAATTTCACAAAAACGAATCGACAAAAAAATCATGAGTAAATAGAACAAGGGCCCTGTTTCACCATCTTTACAATTATAGTGAAATAAAAACGGATCACTCACGTATATAAGTCGAGTTTAGTCGAGTTTAGTTTGAAATTAGTCGTCATCCCAATTTTAATCGTGATAGTGGATGGTCGGTGCCCCCAAGTTGGAAAACTGTGCTAAATACTGCGTCAACGGTAAGTGTGAACGAGCCTTTACAGAGTGACGTGGTCAGTGTAGTGTGCTACCCTGCATTTGACAATAATAAAAATGACGATGAAAACGAGGGTAGTTGTGTGCCGCTGTCAGCTGCGTCTAGTAGTCGCGCGAGCAGAGCCGCGGCGCGCAGTGTGCGTCTCGCCGCCGTTGGGTCGTGCGCTAACAGAGGAAGGACTACGAATTAGCCCGACTAAACTCGACTTATATACGTGAGTGATCCGTTTTTATTTCACTATGATTGAGTCTCGCGGTAGTTTCATGTTAAAAGTGGCAAATCCTTACAATTTTCAGTTTTATATGACAATTCGAACTACATTTCTTCGACAATATGAAGCGCGCTAAAACAAAAGCTCTTCAAATCAGCAGTTGGCATCGAATTGTCATTGAAAACTGACAATTGTAAAGGTGGTAGAGGGTTGATTTTTGAATATCACCCTTTGACTGGATTCACTGATTTCTAAAAAGTTCGTATTTTGAATTTCACCGGTGACTAAAATTCTCATGTTTGTGATTTGTTTGATATCTCATGTTTGATATTGTGATATCAAATACCCACTCGTAAACGAGATCACTGAGTGACTTCTTGACCACGGGCAGTGACAGCTAACCTCAATCTACTATGTTAACATGCTAGTCTATGATATAAACGCAAATTAGCTGCATGTTAGTAGACGGGTACGACATTAAAAAATAAGGCTTTTGGCAAATAGGATATCGATGTCATGGTGAGAATTTAGTCACCAAGTGAGATTCAAAAATCAATTCCAATAATAAAAAAATTCAAGTGACTAATCGATAGAAAATAATTATTACCTAGCGAACCTGCGCTCACAGAATTTTATAAGAATCGGTTGAGAATTGCAACCTGTAGAGGAAAACAACTTGTCAAAAATCCGAACAGAAATCATAGAGATTCAATCATAGTGAAATAAACGGATCACTCAAGTACATATGTCAGTCGCGTACTTATAAACTACAAAGTGATGTGACTGGTGTAGTGTGCTACCCTACTTTTGACAATAATAAAAATGACGATGAAAACGAGGCTACGCTACCGGCGAAACGTGTGCTCCCAGAGGAAGGACAACGGATTAGTCCGAAACATGTCGAGCTGTACTCGTTTTGAGATAAGTGAGTGATCCGTGTATTTCACTATTCTTATTTTTATTTCAGGAGAAGCTGTGCTGGTGATCCGTTCTACCGTTACGGAAAGTGCGATGGCTCAGACTCCGTCTAGTTAAACTAAACTACCCCGAACACGAGTTTTCACCAGAAGCCCGAGTACGAATATTCGAATCCTGCGTAACCTAATAGAGTAGTAACGTTATAGAGAAATTTGTATGTCGATTGGAACGGCGCCCGCCCGTGAGCGTATTTGGAATTAAAATTTTGTATGAAGTTTTTCGCTTTCGATACGACAACGTTACGTTACGCAGGATTCGAATATTCGTACTCGAGCCTCAGAATCCATCGTAACATTATCGTACCGCCATCGACAAAATTTCATATAAAATTTTGGTACCAAAGTACCGCTACTACCAAAAACTTATGTTCTTAGCACTTAGATTGTTAGTATACTTACATCATGTTTAAAATCCTTCTTCAAGGGCTCAATGACCTCCATAAAGTTATTATTTGAAAAAAAAAATCTCCTAAGCATTGGTAATAAAAAATATTGGACGTCTTTTTTTTTTTTTACAACGAGGAAGCCAAGCGAGCAAGTGGGTCACCTGATGGTAAGTGATCACCACTGCCCATAGACACCCGCAACTCCGGAGGCCTGCGGATGCGTTGCCAACCTAGAGGGCTAAGATGAAATGCCTCTTGTGCCCGTAATTACACCGGCTGTCTTACTCTCCACACCGGAACACAACAGTGCAAGCACTGCTGCTTAGCGGTAGGATTAACGAGTAAGATGGTGGTAGCGATCAGGACGGACCTCGCACAAGGTCCTACCACCCGCATAATGTCTTTTTATTTTATATAATCCATAAAGGGTGTAAAATATTATGCGGTCCAAGGCTCTGGAGTATAGCTTTTGACGTCACTATAGTTAGGTAAATAGGTATATTATTATAGTATATATTATATTATTATTATTATATTATTATAGTATATTACCACTGCCCATAGACACCCGCAACTCCGGAGGCCTGCGGATGCGTTGCCAACCTAGAGGGCTAAGATGAAATGCCTCTTGTGCCCGTAATTACACCGGCTGTCTTACTCTCCACACCGGAACACAACAGTGCAAGCACTGCTGCTTAGCGGTAGGATTAACGAGTAAGATGGTGGTAGCGATCAGGACGGACCTCGCACAAGGTCCTACCACCCGCATAATGTCTTTTTATTTTATATAATCCATAAAGGGTGTAAAATATTATGCGGTCCAAGGCTCTGGAGTATAGCTTTTGACGTCACTATAGTTAGGTAAATAGGTATATTACTTTTTTCTAAATACGTAAGTACAGTTTCATAATAATGCTGAAAAACAAAGGACTCATAAGTAAATCTTGTCTTTGTACGGCAACAGATTATTTGCCTTTTGTTCATCATCATCAGCCTATTTATGTCCCACTGCTGGGCACAGGCCTCTTCTCAGAATTAGAGGGCTTGGGCTATAGTTCCCACGCGGGCCCAGTGTGGATTGGGAACTTCACACACCATTGAATTACTTCGCAGGAGTGTGCAGGTTTCCTCACGATGTTTTCCTTCACCGAAAAGCTCATGATAAATGACAAATGTAATTTCGCACATAAATTCCGAAAAACTCAGAGGTGCGAGCCGGGGTTTGAACCCACGACCCTCTGCTTGAGAGGCGGTAGGTCAAACCACTAGGCTATCACGGCCTTTTGTTATGGCAAATAAAACTGTACGTTTTACACTTGTACAAATATTTGTGGCTTACTGTATATAAAAGGAGTTTGATGTAAATTTTTTCTTCTTAATCGTGAACTTTTCGTCAAGCGCTCTTCTTAATTATAATTATGTTTTTTCAGTTTAAAACTGTTTTTTTTCTTCTTAATCATGAACTTTTCGTCAAGCGCTCTTCTTAATTATAATTATATTTTTTCAGTTTAAAACTGTTTTTTTTTTCACATTTCTGAACTGCCTCAAACGGTCAAAATCAAAATGAAGATTTTACTAGGTAAGTAAGTCTATTTTAAATTTATTTAATTACATAATAAAAGCAATTTAAAATGACATAAAATCTAAGCTAAAACGAAATAAACTAAAACTTAAAACTAAATTAAATCTAAATAAGGCCCCCGTGGCATAGTGCCCAAAAGGCTGGCAGCGTTGCCTCGCTGAATAGCGATGCTCATTCTTTGAGAGAGAAAACTGCCAGCCCTTTGGTCACAAGTTGCATCAACTAAGCGCTAAGTATATTAGTTTAAACCGATTAGGCCTTAAAACACTTTTGTGATCCTATTATGAAACTCGGCGAACACTTGTGTTTTAAGGACTCTCATATGTAGCAGTTGCAAAAGTACTTATAGTGCCTACCTAATAAAATAAACGTCCCTATGATTGACGCGTTAATTCCAATAATTGACACCCTGCTTATTGTCACCTCTATATATTGCTACGTATTGAGATTGAAAGTGTCAACTACTGGGACAGCGTCGGACACAAGGACATTTAGAGAGGGAGAGAGAGAGAGATACATTTATTCGTACAAATTCGACACAAACACAAAAAAGCAGTACAATTGAAATATGTTATATAAAACATTACAAACAAACTTAATAACTATTTAAAATCTATAGAAATGCCGAATATGCCACTCAGCATAATGCTGCGGCGAGCCGCAACGCTGTTTTTCAGCAGGACCCAAGTTAAAACAAAAAAAAAACAACACATACAAACAACTCGACAAACACTGACGAAACGAACGCTAGCGGTAACATTTACCTCAATCCACCTTCAAAAATTATTTTGAACTGACTTCAGTTCAGACCGTAGACTTAATTATTTTAGTCTGACTTTTTACACGACAAGAGGAAATAGACAACGGGCATTTTCAGAAAACCATAAAAGTCCTTAAATTTTCCATAGAAAATGTATTTATCAGCATTGTGTTGAGACGGTCCATCGTGTCGAAATCGAGAAACGTCATACAAAATTTTTGTTCCAAATACGCTCACGGGCCGGCGCAGAGGGTCGAGCCCGACTTTACGAATCCTGCGTAACGTTACGGTTATAGTATCGAGATCGAGAAAACTCATACAAAATGTTAGTTCTAAATACGCTCACGGGCGGGCGCTGTTCCAAACGTCATACAAACTCGATAACTTTTACTATTCGATTTTACGTGACGCAGGTTTCGAATATTCGTACTCGGGCCTCAGAGGGTCGAGCATGACTTTACGAATGCTGCGTAACGTTACGGTTATCGTATCAAGATCGAAAAACCTCATACTAAATTTTAGTTCCAAATACGCTCACGGGCGGGCGCTGTTCCAAACGTCAAACAAACTCAACAACGTTTACTATTCGATTTTACGTTACGCAGCATTCGTGAAGTCATGTTAGACCCTCTGTTTCAAACGTCATACTTTCTCGATCACGACACGTAGGATTCGAAAACTTCGTTCTCGACCCTCTGTTGCTCTTATCACATTCTTGTTCATTCTAGTGTTGTCAATAATGGCTCTGCTAGCTGCCGCTGCCATGATGGGTGACGTGCCGTGCCTCTGCGTTCAGTGCCCTAAGCACGACTTGTCGAATCCTGCGTTACGTTACGGTTATCGTATCGAGATCGAGAAATCTCATACTAAATTTTAGTTCCAAGTACGCTCACGGGCGGGCGCTGTTCCAAACGTCATACAAACTCGTTATAGTTTACTGTTCGATTTTACGTGACGCAGGATTCGACAAGTCGTGCTTAGGGCACAGGAGTAGGCTCCAGTGTGCTCAGTGAAAAAACCGCCTTCAAAAAAACCTCAGAAAAAAACGTAAAACAATCCTCTAAAATAATGATAAATAAATAAAATAAAATAAAATGCGTTTATTTCGGACAACAGAAACTAAAGCCTAAAGTTTTATGGCCTAGCACTAAGCAGCAGAAATATGAAGTCGGTGCTTCATTCAAAGAATATTCCGCTCGCACCGCACTCTCTCTGCTGCTTAGTGCTAGGCGATAAAACTTTAGGCTTTAGTTTCTGTTGTCCGAAATAAACGCATTTTATTTTATTTTATTTATTTATCATTATTTTAGAGGATTGTTTTACGTTTTTTTTCTGAGGTTTTTTTTTGAAGGCGGTTTTACTTTTTTGTTAAAAGATTTTTATTTCACAATTTTACGTTTATTTAACATTTTCAGAATTATCCTCCAACTCCTAACCGTTAAGGAGTTGTACCTTCCATCATCAGTTCATCAACATAAGATGATGACTACCAGACGCAAATACTTGAATAGCCTTAGAAAATATATGAAACACATGATACGTGCCTATAAAATTTGAGGGTTGCCCTCGATTTCCCTGAGATCCCATCATCAGATCATGACTTGGTGACAGTGGGATCACCTCTGGAGTATACCCTTTCGAATTATGATTTAACATATTCAGAATTATCCTCCAACTCCTAACCGCTAAGGAGTTGTACCTTCCATCATCATCATGAGATGATGACTACCAGACGCAAATACTTGAATAACCTTAGAAAATATATGAAATCATAATACGTGTATGTAAAATTTAAGGGGTTGCCCTCAATTTCCCTGGGATCCCATCATCAGATCATGACTTGGTGACAATGGGACCACCTCAGGAGTATACCCTTTCAAATAAAAAAAAATTAAAATCGGTCTACAATTGACGGTGTAATCGATGTACATACATAAAAAAAAATACATACAATGGAACGTAGAACCTCCTCCTTTTTTGAAGTCGGTTAAAAATATCACCTATGGCAACGAGTGCGAGTAGGTGTTTTTTAATCCGACAAAAAAGGGGGGTGTTATAAGTTTGATCTGTGTATCTGTCTGCGGCATCATAGCACCCAAATGGATGGACCGATTTCAATGCCGTGTTTTTGAATCAAAAGCTAGTTTAATCGAGATGGTTCTTAGCTAAGTTACATTGAAATCGATTGCCCGTTTCTGAAATAGGATTTTGAAATGACAATGTCGGGATTGTCGGGGGTTTTTCAACTTTTCTAAGTTGGTTATAGTTTCACAAAAACGAATAGACAAAATAATCCTACATAATAATTAGCGAACAAAAAAAATTGTCGAACCAGATCACAGAATTGCACGAAGATCGGGTAATTTTGAAAAAATATTACATATGTCGTTACTAACGTACAATGACAATTCGGCCTACATCTCTTTGCCATTATGAAGCGCGCTAAAACAAAAGCCCTTCAAGTCAGCAACTAACACCGAATTGTCATTGGAAACTGACAATTGTAGTGATGTTGAAAACAAGAGCTAGAAATTAGTGATGAAAAGTTAACTTGCAAAACATGTCTGTCAATTAACCCCCGACGAAGAGGGGTGTTATAAGTTTGGCATGTGTATCTGTGTTTTTGGTATCTGTGTGTCTGTGCATCATAGCTCCCAAACGGGTGGAACGATTTCAATGCAGTTTTTTTTAACGAAAGCTAGTTTAATCGAGACGGTTCTTAGCTAAGTTTCATTAAAATCGGTTCACCCGTTTTTGAAATATTGAACTTTGAAATGACAATGTCGGGGGTTTTTTAACTTTTCTAAGTTGGTTGGGTTATTTTATATTTTGTTTTGCTTATTGAGAGCGGGAGGCAAACGTGCAAATGGCCCTGGCCCCCGTCTCATAAACGTGACAGGTGACCAATGACAACGACGGTTTGGTGTTGGTTTTGACGGCCGAATAGCTTAGTGGTTAGAGACCCTGACTATGAAGCTTGAGGTCCCGGGTTCAAATCCCGGTCGGGGCAGATGTTTGTATGATGAATATGAATGTTTGTTCTCGGGTCTTGGGTGTTTAATATGTATAAAAGTATGTATTTCTCTATATAAGTATGTTTATCCGTTGTCTGGTACCCATAGTACAGGCTTTGCCTAGTTTGGGACTAGGTCAATTGGTGTCAAATTGTCCCGTGGTATTTATTTATTATTTACTGGCTTGAAAAGTTTTTGTATTAACAGACTTCATATTAACTTCGAAGTGTAGATCGAGTTGTCGTTGTCATTTGTCACCTGTCACGTTTATGACACGGGGCCCTGATAATAAGCGATCACCGCCACTTATGGGAACCAGTAACCCCAAGAGAGTCATTAGTCCGCTGCAGGCCTATAATGGCTTATCCTTTTACAACCTTTTTTTATTTCAGGGCAAGCTGCGCTGGAGACGCGATCCTCTTTAGAGAAGTGTGCTGAGGGTCGAGCACGACTTTTCGAATCCTGCGTAACGTTACGGTTATCGTCTAGATCGAGAAACCTCATGCTAAATTTTAGTTCAAAATAAGCTCATGGGCGAGCGCTGTTCCAAACGTCATACAAACTCCATAACGTTTACTATTCGATTTTACGATTTTTACGTGACGCAGGTTTCAAATATTCGTACTCGGTCAGTTTAGACTAGAAATAGTTAAACTAACTGTACGCCGAGCACGAGTTTTCACCAGACGCCCGAGTACGAATATTCAAATCCTGTGTAACGTTATCGAGAAATTTGCATCACGATTGGAACAGCGCCCGCCCGTGAGCGTATTTGGAACTAAAATTTAGTATGAAGTTTCTCGATTTCGATGCGATAACGTTACGTTACGTTATCGTACCGTCATCGGGAAAATTTCTATAAAATGATGGTAACAAGTACGCTCACGAAGGACCACCACTACTAAAAACTCATGTTCTTAGCACCCTACTTAGAATGTTAGTATACTTACATCATGTTTAGAGTCCTTCTTCATGGACCCTCCATGACCTCCCGTACTCTGCACTGTATTCATGATAGCACTCGACACTCACTTTAGTTTTAAGAACATCACTGAATTAAGATTTCAATGAAAAAAAAATGGCACTGCATTTGGTTTTTATAAGAACGCAACTGTCACATCGATTTTAACAGTACTGTCACTTCAGTTCTTGCAACCGAAGCGTTTGAGTTTGTTGGCACACATTTTTATTGTTTTTGCACTAACTAGTGACATTTAATTTTCAAAATATTTCGCTATCTACTCTTTAAACAATGAATGATTATATTCAACTAATTTTAAATGGACACGTCACTACGTCTAGGCACTGTCATATCATAAAGTTTGAGTCACAGCTCACAGCACACAAGTAAATCTTTACGATGAACGTGATTCGATTCTGAAAAGGAAACGATTTGTTTTTGTGTTATTATCGGAAGGAAGAAATCAAATAAATAAGAAAATGCTTCTGTTAAATAGCTGTAACGTTCAAAATTGCTGTTAAGCACGGAAATGTCAAGTGCGAGTCGGATATTACAATTGTACGAGTATGGTAGGTACTCAATAAAGTTGTAATGCTTTTTTTTCTTATTCGTTTTTTAAGTAAGTAAGTAAACACTTTATTGTACAAAAAACAGGATAAAACACAAGTTACAACAATAACAATACAATACTACAATAGTTTTTTTAGTGTATTGTATGTTTTATTATTAGCATAATTATGGGCTCCTTTAATCAGACTTTAAAATAAAGGATGGTTCTCTATTTGTTTGTGTATTTTCAATGTTTACCGACGACCAGATAGCCTAGTGGTTAGAGACCCTGACTATGAAGCTTGAGGTCCCGGGTTCGATCCCCGGTCGCGACAGATGTTTGCATGATGAATACGAATGTTTGTTCTCGGGTCTTGGATGTTTAATATGTATATAAGTATGTATTTATCTATATAAGTATGTTTATCCGTTGTCTAGTACCCATAGTTCAGGCTTTGCCTAGTTTGGGATTAGGTCAATTGGTGTCAATTGTCCCATGATATTTATTTATCATTTATTTATTTATATGGGTGCGTTTTAATGAGCCGTCAAGAATTCAGCCAGGGGTTGAGTAAGTCTCTGCCCGTTAAAATCGTTAAAAATCCTCCAAGCGAAAGGTTTTATTTAACCCATGTTTGTCTCCCAAAGCTGGACAAAAAGTCCCTCCTTTTTACTGACAACAAATGACCCAAAAACTATCCGAATTCTAGTAAAAAAATATATCTTTTTTTTGCATAAATCGACATCCCAGCGGAACTCCAATATTCGCAACTTACGCTCCGTTTCACGTACATTTATATTCAAATTTACATAAAGCAATTTGTGGCTGGTCACGCCACAAGTCTCAGGCAAGCACTATATTGTGGGTATACTTTTCTAGTACTTACCTGTTTAGCGTCAGAATCAGATATAGCTTGTCGATTCAGTACTATACTGTCACTCTACAGGGGTGTTATTCCGTAAGGAATCAATTCACAGCAGAGGGTCGAGCACGACTTTACGAAAGCTGCGTAACGTTACGGTTATCGTATCGAGATCGAGAAACCTCATACTAAATTTTAGTTCCAAATAAGCTCACGGGCGGGCGCTGTTCCAAACGTCATACAAACTCAACAACGTTAACTATTCGATTTTACGTTAAGCAGCATTCGTAAAGTTCTGCTCGACCCTCTGTGCTTTACAGCGAGCGCAGCGTCGAGACAGCTTTGAGGTCTACCATGAGCCCAGCGCTGAGAAAATTGGTATTCTTAACTTTCGTTTCTCGTCGGCGAAGTCTAGACTGGAGGCAGTTTTTTAAGGCAGGTTAAGTAGGGTTTATGAACTAAAAAAACAATTACTTTGCTCACCCGCGACCACGCGCGCGGTTTGTTGTTGGTCGCGGGTGAGCAAAGTAATTGTTTTTTAGTTCATAAATATGGACCTCCGCAAAGTAACGCCTGATTCAATAAATTAAGTAGGGTTTGACACACTTGGTTTGTCAGCGCTGACACAGCCGTGAACGCAAGGCGGATACTGTACATAACATAGCAGCTTAGGTCCCTTCGTCAACGAAACAAACGTTATTTTTAACCGACTTCAAAAAAGAGGAGGAGGTTAATTTATTGAATCAGGTGTTAGTTTGCGGAGGTCCGTATTTATGAACTACTTAATAGTTATTTATATTATAACTGAAAACTCTGGAAGTTGTGTATTTTTACGTGAGTCGATGTCAGTGAGACAATGTTTGCTGACATTTTTTTTTTAATTCATCCCATAAGGGATAGGCAAAGGAACTGAGTCCATACAGCCACGTCTGATGTGTTTTGTAAATTTCTGTATATTTAAAGTCCTGTCACCGTCAGAGTTGTCAGTCTGTCCTAGTCACGTCCTGTCTGCTGCTCATGCCTTCCGTAAAGCGATAGTGTACTTTACGGCGAGCTACGGCGAGCAGCAGCCGGCGGATATTTGGGGGCACAAACAGAGGGAATACGCGTTTTCACTTGAATTCTTCATTTGCTGGGCACTTTCACGTTATTTTGTTGTATAATACACTATCTTTATTATCCACCAAACAACATTTAGCACAGAAACTAAAATTCAAATAACAATACGATCCACTCTCATCGGTTTCCCGCCAAATTCCTTCTGTTTGCTGACAATGTTGATATTTATGACGATGCGTTTTGAAATAGCATCGACTCAACTTGTGCGTTCAGAATATTCAACATCATTATTAAAAAAAAAATCTTATACAATTTTAAGGTTTATGACATAAAATCATTAAATAAAGCTTTTGGTATTTTTAAATAAATTCTCAAACCATTTATCATTTATTTAATAATAATTAATATCGAACGAACCTATAATATGAGCGTTTTACGTTTTGCTATCTGTCAAAAGCTACTTGAACACGCTCCACTCCAAGGTCAAATTACTTTCCCCACTAGTGGATAAAATTCGTTTTCACCCGCTTGTTTCAAAGGATAAAAGACGGCTTTCCGAGGTAGTGAGGGGAAAAAACAATTACTTTGCTCACCCGCGACCACGAGTGAAAAATAGTCAATCTGTGCGGCGAATGTATGTTTCCATGCATCACCTCCGCCTCCACTCCTACACGAATCAACACATGCCACATAGACCCAACTGTCACCACCGCCACTAAACTAAACGCTGACGCGTTTCGGCACTCTCCGCGAGGCCATTATCAAAGCAAAACACTACAACAACCGTTCAACATGCCACCATTTCCACTACCAGTTTCCATTTTCAGTAGTGGAATAGGCTACACATACTTATATACATATTAAACATCCAAGACCCGTGAACACATTCGTATTCATCACACAAACATCTGCCCCGACCGGGAATCGAGCTTCATAGTCAGGGTCTCTAACCACTAGGCTACCCGGTCGTCGTATATACATAACATTACATAGCTTTACATAGAGTAATCCCGGAACCCTTGTCCTGCTGCTAATCCATCGTTAAACGAGGGTAGTTCATAAACTATAACGAATCCTGCGACGACACAAAAAGCTGGGATTTAAAAGTTATCACTTCATTTAGAAGTTGACCAGTCCTTTTTTACACCCGACGCACAAAAATAGGTGTTTAATGTTTTTTGTGTACCTGTGTGTCTGTCAGTGGAAACGTAGCTGATAAGCTGGATCTATTTGTATACGGGTTTTAATAAAAAAAACCCGGGCAAGAATGTCGGGCCATACCTAGTGTCGGGTTCCGTAACCGTTAACACAAATAAAGCTCTTATTTAGCCAAGAGAGGGACAATTATTGTAGAGCTGGTTTAAGGAAAAGAAATCAATTAGTTCATTCACAAACCTACGAATTGTAAGATCAGGAACACACTACATGGCAATAAAAATCTATAATAAAGTACCATTAGAAATCAGAAATACTTATTGCAAAAGAACATTTATTCACTGATAAGCTAAAAGATTATTTGCCGTCCTTGTGTTTTTACAATCTCAATGAATTTTTCGATTTTAAGGAATAAATGTATCTTTTAAAATGAAATAAATAAATTAATTAAATAAAAGATCTTTTACTCACAAAAAAATAATGTAAATAGACAAGTAACAACACATGAAAAGCCATTACAATTTTGTGAAAAGGCGAGGACTCAGCAGAGTGCTGGTTTTCAGTCCTCACCTTGTTTGTGAATAATGGTGGTGTGGCTGCCAATTTATTAACGAAACACTATTGACTATATTCACTTAATTATACAAAACAATATCCCTTCCAAATTAAACAAAGGAATACAAGTTTTACTTAGTTTTAAGTCAGAAAAATGTTAGTTGGACAATCTGTTTGTTCAGCGAATTGCGGTGCCCTGCAAGGTTTATGTTGGCGCTTGTATCTAATAGATATTATGACTATGACTATGACTTTATGCAGTACCGATGAAAAAGGCTTAAGAGGGGATTGAGATAATATTTTTTTAAATAATCGCTCAGAAAGTTGCATAAATTGTGTCCCCCCTCCTTATCTTCTAAACCGTTGGTTCAATAAATATAAAAACAATTACGAAGGTAACGCATATTAAATACTTTAAACGAAAATTGTTATCAATATGACCGGATTTACAGTTTTTGAGTTATTGCCGAAAAACTGCACTTCTCAACAAAAGGACGTAAGTGGCACGGAGATACGCCCTTTTTATCGGTACTGAATTTCTTTGTAGTAACGGTTACGGAACCCTACACTAGGCATGGCCCGAGGGTCGAGCACGACTTGTCGAATCCTGCGTTACGTTACGGTTATCGTATCGAGATCGAGAAACCTCATACTAAATTTTAGTTCCAATTACGCTCACGGGCGGGCGCTGTTCCAAACGTCATACAAACTCGATAACGTTTACCATTCGTTTTTACGTGACGCAGCTTTCGAATATTCGTACTCGGGCCTCTGACGTGGCTCATGTCCGGTTTTTAACCCCCGACGAAAAAGAGGGGTGTATAAGTTTGACCTGTGTATCTGTGTGTCTATGTATCTGTGTATCTGTCTGTGGCATCGTATCTCCTATACGGATGGACCGATGTCGATGCGGTTTTTTTAATCGAAAGCTAGTTTAATCGAGACGGTTCTTTAAAATCGGTTCACCCGTTTTCGAAATATTGAACTTTGAAATGACAATGTTCGGGGGTTTTTTAACTTTTCTAAGTTGGTTATGTTGTTTCACTGTGGTATAGTTTCATAGACGATACTGGAACGAGTGACGTCGCAAAAAGCAGGGACGGCAGCTTTGTGAAAGTTTTCGGTCAGTTATTTCATAGTTACAATACAATACAATACAATACAAATATTCTTTATTGAAACCTACCTACGTAGAGTTGAACAGGATTGTTTTTTAACCTCCGACAAAAAAGAGGAGTGTTACAATTTTGACATGTGTTCTGTGTATCTGTGTGTTTGTGTATCTGTGTACCTGTCTGTGGCATCATAGCTCTCAATCGGATGGACCGATTTAGATGCGGTTTTTTTAATCGAAAGCTACTGTAATCGAGATGGTTCTTAGCCAAGTTTCATTAAAATCGGTTCGGTTAAAAATATTGAACTTTGAAATGACAATGTCGAGGGTTTTACCACTTTTCTAATAGATGAAAGAGTGTAGGTTTTGCTTTGGAAGGGCTCCTCTATTGTATGGAGTGTTTTTAGCTCGCGACACAAAGAGGGGTGTTATAAGTTTGATCTGTGTATCTGTGTATGGGTGTAAAGTACAGTCAACAAAAAGTTCAGGTGGCTAAAAATATTATAAAATGATGGCACAAATTGGACACTTTAAGCTGACAGGCACCAGTAATGGACACTTCATTCTTAATTGAAAGATGATGCGGTTGAAAATTGATTGTTGTTGTAAAATCGACTATCCCTTATTTTCTATTAAATAAGACGTATATTGTCCATTATTGGGCCCTTGTCCATTACTGGTGCTAGCACGTTAAAACGAAAATTTAAAAATAAAACAACTTTGTTTTTGATTAACACAGTGTTTCTTGATTTGTTGTCGAATTCCAAAACGGTATAAGCAAAGTACCTTCACCCAACATTTATTTACATAACAAAGATATAGTGTGTGGTGTGATAAAGCGATAATCTCCCCAAAGAAACCAAGCTCTTAATACGCTTTGTTTCAAGAATTGGTGCTTTCGTGCCAAAGCTCGGGATTCGGAGCTTTCGACACATCCATCATCCAAGAAAACGCAGCACATATATAGCGCTTTAGAAATGAGCTTTTCCTTAATAGCAAAAGCATAGGATAATTCCTAGCTAGTTAATTAATGTCATGTCTCTAAGTTACTCATTCATTCAAAAAGGAAGAAATTGTATGGTCTAGTAACAAGACTCTAGATAGTGAAACTAAACTCTAGACAAAAAAAATATGCTTTCTGTAAAAATAAAATAAATAAATATCACGGGACAATTGACACCAAACTAGGCAAAGCCTGTTCTATGGGTACTAGACAACGGATAAACGTACTTATATAGATATATACATACTTGTATACATATTAAACATCCAAGACCCGAGAACAAACATTGGTATTCGCCATACAAACATCTGCCCCGGCCGGGAATTGAACCCGGGACCTCAACTTTCATAGTCAGGGTCTCTAACTACTGGGCCATCCGATTGTCAATACAACAAAATAATAACAGCATGTTGGCTAACTGTACCTTTTGATAACCAAATGATGATTGTCGTCCAAATTACATTTTCCATCTGAAATTTCGACACATTCCGGCCACTGGTATTCGGTCAAATTTAACTTGCAAAATTTAACCTGAATACATTGCCAGTTAATAAACAAAATAACCAACTAAAAATTAAAAACAGAAAACCCGACTGCAATTCTGGGAAACAATAATACCGTATGTCACTTCCACAACTGAGAGGAATCCAATGACACCTCACACGTTGAAATCCGTCAAAGTGTTTAGGCTGTAGAGCGTGCCAAAGAATAAATATTTTTTAATTTTTTTTATAAGCTCACTGAAACATAAATACACAGAAAAAAACCCAGAAAAATGCCAACTCCGGGAATCGAACCCGGATCCTCGACACTCCGGGTCGTGTGCTTTTCCCCTACACCACGATTGGACATAGAGGAAAGGCCGATTTTTTTCCATGTATTCGTAAAAATAAAAAATTGGGAGAAAAAAATACAAAAAGATACTCCTACTGAGATCATGAAAGAATAAATACATACAATACATACATACAGTCACGCCTGTTTCCCGGAGGGGTAGGCAGAGACCACGGACACACAATACATACGCTCGAAAAGCACAACCCTCCTTGGGCAGTTATATAAAAAGCTTGAAAACTGTCTATTATTAATTCACATTGCGTCTTTGTCGGTCAGTTTATATGGAGAAGAAATGAAAAAGTTTTTTTTTTATTTAATTAGAGTATAATTTTTGTTTTGGGTAGGGCGATCACTGGCAATAATTAATAAGCACCCATTCTTCCTTAGGCAACCAATTAAAATAACTAAACCCCCTTTAAGAGGTCAAGATATTAATCTTGTTATTATAATTTAAGCTCGTTACACTGTTTACCTTTCATTACTCACCGTCGTCTCAAGAACCCTTTAAAATTTAATAGCGGCTCGCACTTGACATGATTACGCCCCTTCAATAAAAATAATTACAAAAACCAACCTTTATTACTAAGTATAATATAACTCTTAGATATGTTTCAAATTTCAAACAATTGAACCAATTGAACAAAAAACACAACAATTGAATTTTGAGAACCTAACGTTATCACTTATCACAGCTTAGTAAAATTAGGCCACGCTTACTAAGCAATTTTAATAATTATTGTTTTTCTATCTACAACAACGTCGACTAAAACAATATTCATTTACTTCATACAGTTTTTCTTCACATCAACAAAGCAAAAAACGTCCTAAAATCACGCTATCAGAACTCAATTTCGACATAATTACTAGAGCGTCGTGACCGAGTGCGCGCGCCCACCTGTAGATTCCAAATTTGAAATTTTAAGTAGCATTGTTTTTGTTGAGATTGTTTTTCTTCATTTGTTTTCAGCTTTGGTTTTGTTTTGTTTTTGGGGGAGGTGGGATGCGACCGGCGCGTTCGGTTTCGCGGTATCAACTGAGCTTGGCTTGGCTACTGAAATTCCGCAAAGGATGTCTCGACTGCTCGCTGGATTTGTTGATGGATAGGTCGGGAGACTGGTTGGACTACCACCCGATTGAAATTAAAGGTTTTGAACATGGCTTTCCCGATGAAACTCCTATGTAGCAATTTTGTTGGCATTTTTTAAGGATTCCGAATAGTCCCGAGGCGCTTTAGGATTGTCGCTTCTTTGTTATTTGCATTTTCCCGACATTTTTTGGACGCTTTTAATTAATTTTGACTTAACAAAGAGCCTTTGTTTACAAAAATTGGCCTCGCATTTTACGTGACAGACATGATTTTCAACCCAAGAGTTTGACCTTTGTATTGGGTGTATCTGCAAAAAAAAAATACAATTATTATGTTGACATCAATCGACCTAGACCCGTCTAGTCTGTTTGTCTGTCACAGCCAATTTACTCTGAAAGTACCGGACCAATTAAAACGAATTTTACAAATTTAAAATATTTTCCTTTTCCCGGTTCCCTCCACACGAGTCGAACTGGCACTTGTCCGTTTTTTTAACACGTAAACATCATTTTATATTTGAAACACTACGAGCGATGATTTACGAGACGAAGTTTGTTGCCAAGAAATTAACATTGTCTCTAGCATTCTATGAAAATTCATGGACTACTGAAATTCCAACAATCTTAAGTTAGTAAGCTTGGAAAGCTCTCCGCGGAGCTTTTAAGCGTTATGTTGTTCAAGCATATTAAGTTTGGTCGCATAAAGCTACCAAGTATTTTTGTTTTGTAACGAATATTATCGCCATATTGCAACGGTCACCCCAAAACAAAAACGAAACCCTTACAGGATCACTTTGTTGTCCGTCTGTTTGTCTGTCTGTCAAGATCCTTTTTCTGTGGAACGCGTGGAGATAGTATACTGAAATTTATGCCAAATACTCAAACCTGCAGTCCCTTGAAGCTGTGAAAAAATCAAACTTCTAAGTCAACGCAATCAAAAGATACAGTCATTAAAAAGGTTGTTTCCGTACAAATTGCCGTACCAACTGTGAAACCCTAAAGGGTACTTCTAGTTGTCCTAGAAACTCAGAAAATTCTCATAATCTTAAATTTTTATGCCTGTCTGTACCTATATCTCACAGACCAAATGACCCCACACTGCGTACATTTTGCAAAGGAACAGGGCTCTGCTAACACTGGACAACTTAAAGCAATGGGAAAAAGCGGGAAAAATCTTTGTAAGGAACCTTCGGTGCGCGAGTCCGACTCACACTTGTCCGGTTTTTTTAATCGAAAGCTAGTTTAATTGAGATGGTTCTTAGCTAAGTTTCATTAAAATCGGTTGACCCGTTTTGAAATATTAATAAACTAGCTTATGCCCCGCGGCTCTGCCCCCGTGAAATATTTCAAAATGGGCTAGTTCCCTATCCCGTGGGAATTTCAAAATATCCTTTCTTAGTGCACCTCTAGGATACTCAAGGTATATGTTTGCCAAATTTCAAGTCTCTAGGTCCAGTAGTTTAGGCTGTGCGTTGTCAGTCAGTCAGTCAGTCAGTCAGTCAGTCAGTCAGTCATTCAGTCAGTCACGGTATTGTTTTATAGGTATAGATAAATAATAAATAAAATAAATAAATAATAAATGCCATGGGACAAATTGACACCAATTGACCTAGTCCCAAACTAGGCAAAGCCTGTACTATGGGTACCGTTGCCCGACCGGGATTCGAACCCGGGACCTTAAGCTTCATAGTCAGGGTCTCTAACCACTAGGCTGTTAGGTCGAAATATTGAACTTTGAAATGACAATGTGGGAGGATTTTTAACTTTTCTCAGTTGGTCGGTCGAAATATTGAACTTTGAAATGATAATGTCGGGGGTTTTTCAACTTTTCTCAGTTGGTCAAGATTAAGTACTGATAATTCCATGCGGCCGTGACCTAAGTCGACCATGGCGCAAAACAAACTAATCTAGTTGTCCGCTCGTCGCGTGCGGGCTCGCGTGAGACGGCTGAGTCGGGAGTGACCTTAGCCGCTAATACTTTACAGATTTATAGCGGTTTATTGCAGGAAATTAATTTAAAAGTTGCATTAGAAAAAATTGTAAGATAGCCATAATAATGCTGGCTGGAGGTTTCGTCATAATTAATAACCTAGAACCGACTTACAAGAGTTGAAAAACCTTCTACATTTTATTTTCAAAGTTCAGTATCTCAAAAACCGCTGAGCCGATTGTTTATGAAAGACTGCCAATCTTCATACTAACTTACGTAGCCCCAAAAGATAAAATTCACTAGATGGCGTTGTTTAGCCGGGGTATTAATCCCATACATGCCAAACAACGCCATCTAGTGAACCTTATATTTCGGTGGCTACGAAAGTTAGTACGAAGATTGGCAGTCTTTGTATTACCTGTCTCTGGTAAGGGTTAAAATTCATTGGCAACCTTGAAAATTTAATCTAGACTCTATGGCAGTCATATAAAGATAGTGTACCTAAATCCCTAGTGAACCCTTTACCAAGTCATAACTATATGACTGAGGTCACTCGTACGAGTATAGTTTCAATTTAAGGAGGAGAACGACCGGATCGCCTAGTGGTTTGGAGACCCTGAGCTACGAAGCGTGAGGCAAGGCCTAACTTAAAAAAAAAACTATACAAGATAGTGTGTATGTCAGTCGAGTATAGCTCCACTTGTTTCAGACTAATCCGTAGTCCTTCCACTAGGAGCATACGCCACGCCGGTGGCGAGAGTTAAACTGTTCGGCGCAGCTGACGGCGGCTCACAACTACCCTCGTTTTCATCGTATTTTTATTATTGTCAAAAGTAGGGTAGCACACTACACTTTGTAAAGACTCGTTCACACTAGCTGTTGAAGCAGTATTCAACACAGCCATTGAAGATTTTGCTAAGTCATGTTTTCAACTTTGGTGCACTTAATAAGACGTTATAAAATTTTAATTACAGGTTGAAGTACTAAAACTTTATTTAAAACATTGAACAAGATATTTTGAATCTAAAGCGAGCGTGGGTGGCCCAGGTAAGATTTGCCCTCAAACCACAAGTCAGCGCTCTCTGAAATAGTTTCAGTGAAAACTATGGGAAGTATTTAATACTAAAGGTCGTTGCCTATTAGATCTATACCCACATCGTCGACTACAGAACTAATGAATAAATAAAATAAATAAACATCATGGGACAATTGACACCAATTGAACTAGTCCCAAACTAGGCAAGCCTGTACTATGGGTACTAGACAACGGATAAACATACTTGTATAGATAAATACAATACTTATATATATATCAAACATCCAAGACCCGAGAACAAACATTCGTATTCACCATACAAACATCTGCCCCGACCGGGGATCGAACCCGGGACCTCAAGCTTCATAGTCAGGGTCTCTAACCACTAGGCTATTCGGTCGTCAAAAAAAGAAAAGAGGATAGAAGGGGCATAGTCGTGTGATCTTGCCGCCGCGCTTGTGACGCGTAGGTACGTCATAAGTGCGCGTATTGCTCGTGATACAGAGGGTCGAGCACGACTTGTCGAATCCTACGTAACGTTACAGTTATCGTATCGGGATCGAGAAACCTCATACTAAATTTTAGTTCCAAATACGCTCACGGGCGGGCGCTGTTCCAAACGTCATACATATTTCTCGATAACGTTACTACTCGATTAGGTTACGCAGAAATCGAAAACTTCGTGCCCGACCCTGAGGCCTGAGTACGAATATTCTAATTCTGCGTAACATAGGTAATCGAGTCGAGAATCGAAATCGAGAAACTTCATACTGAATTTTAGTTCCAAATACGCTCGCGTTCGGGCGCTGTTCCGAACGTCATACAAATTTTCTCGACAGTGTTACTACTCGATTACGTTACGCAGGATTCGAATATTCGAACTCGGGCCTCTGTTCTCTTATAGTTTCTTTTCACAATAGAATCACCATTTAAACATCAGTTTCAGTTGGTGGCTCACAATGCGTTAAAGGCAATGGGGGGGGGGGGGCACAAGGCCTCCGTAGGGACGGACTTGGCGAAAGAACTTACTCCCAAACTATTTTCCTGTACGTATTTTTATTTTTTAAGCGACTGCCAAAGGATGGTTGTCTTTTTCGAGTGTATGTATGTTAGTATGTAGTTGTCTAATTTTTTTGGCACACCCTACAGACCTCTTGACGGATTTCAACGTATGAAAACGTAACACCTGCTTTAAATCTGATCTTACCTTTATTCCGTTATGGTTGCCTGGTAGAGATCGCTATGTAGCGATAAGGCCGCCCATTGCTACCGCAAGTAACTCTGCAACGAACTGACAACAGTAGAAATCTGAAGTTTGTTTATGGCAAAACTTACTGATTTATAGTGAAACAACACGTTTTGAACTTTTAATTATAGATTAAACAGGTCATTGTTCAACCACAAACAAAAATTCTTATATTTTTGGCATGTAAATATATATAAAAAAAAAAAATCAAATCCACCATTAAAATACCTCTCATATTTACAACATATAACGGCAAAACTTACTAAACACTGGCAAAATTGTCCTCCAATGGACAGAGCCATATTTAGAAAAAAACAACAACAATTTTTGATTACTTTTAAAAAATTATAGCTCCATCGATACTATCGATGATTCCGCCAATGTCGAAGTTGAAGAAGACACTGTCGCTAAGTAATTATTTTACCGTTGTTCGGTAGTTTGATTACTACTATCATTATTATTTATAATTAAAAAAATGTCTGAGTGATATGAAAAAAGTATTACCACACCGTGATTTTTCTGGGTTGCCTATTAATATCTCATGCAGAGTTATCGTGGGACGATTTTACCTTGAGACTCTATCTTAGTGAAGCCATTGAAATCAGTCGTCATCCCAATTTTAACCGTGATAGTGGATGGTCGGTGGCCCCAAGTTGGAAGACTGTGTTAAATACTGCGTCAACGGCGAGTGTGAATGAGCCTTTGCAGAGGCCCGAGCACGAATATTCGAATCCTGCGTAACGTAATCGTATAGCCATCGAGAATCCTTGTATTCAATTTTAGTACAAAATACGCTCACTCGCTGCTCCAAACGTCATACAAATTTTCTCTCTACTCAATTGTCGGTTGTTGACTGATGTCAAAATAAAATCATTTTACATTTTCACTTGTCATGCTTCCGAAAATACTCATAAAAAAGCGATACCTTTTTTTATACGACGAGGAAGGCAAACGAGCAAGGGGGTCACCTGATGGTAAGTGATCACCAATGCCCATAGACACTGGCAATCCCGGGGGGTTTGCAGATGTGTTGCCAACCTAGAGAGCTAAGATGAAATGCCTCTTGTGCCCGTAATTACACCGGCTGTCTTACTCTCCACACCGGAACACAACATTGCAAGCACTAATTTATTGAATCAGGCGTTACTTTGCGGAGATATTTATGAACTAAAAAACAATTACTTTGCTCACCCGCGACCACTAATGACAAATAGTTATATCTGTGCGGCAAATGTATGTTTCCATGCAACACCTCCGCCTCCACTGCTACACGAATCAACACATGCCACACAGACCCAACTATCATCACCACCACTATACTAAACGCTGACGCGTTTCGGCACTCTCCACGAGGCCATTTACGAAGCACAACAACAACCGCTCAACATGCCACCACTTCCACTACTAAGCACTGCAGCTTAGCTGCAGGATTAGCGAGTAAGATGGTGGTAGCGATCCGGACGGACCTCGCACAAGGTCCTACCACCCGCAAAACACCACCTTACACATTACTGCAATTAAACCGATTTTTAATTTAACATAAACTAATAAAAGAAGGCAGTTTGATCACTGAAAATGATGACGTCATAGTTCTGTAATTAAATACAAACTTAATACTAACAGAGGGCCGAGCACGACTTTACGAATCCTGCGCAACGTTACGGCTATCGTATCGAGAACGAGAAACCTCATACTAAATTTTAGTTCCGAATACACTCACGGGCGGGCGCTGTTGCAAACGCCATACAAACTCGACAACGTTTACTATTCGATTTTACGTTACGCAGCATTCGTAAAGTCGTGCTCGACCCTCTGATCCGATCAAATCGTTTTGACATTTCAAAAAAAGTTGCTGATTTGACCAAGAGGCAACATCCCTATTGCAGTAGGGCTTTTTTATTTTAAATTTGTTAGGTCATTATTCGCTTCTGTGGTATTGTTATACCGTAAGCGCAGATTCCGTCCCTGCCCGCCGGACGGAAATACGTCATTACCGCACGATGACTGCGGCCTTCTAAGTGAATGGGGTCTGTGTGCTTAACTGACGGGAAAAGATACCGTTTTTGTGTTATTGTGGGTTATTCATCACCAGCCTTTGGGAACTTCACACACATCATTAAATTGCTTCGCAGGAGTGTGCAGGTTTCCTCGCCCGGTTTTCCTTACCGAAAAGCTCATGATAAATTACAAATGTGATTCCGCACATAAATTCCGAAAAACTCAGAGGTGCGAGCCGGGGTTTGAACCCACGACCCGTCAAACCACTAGGCTATCATGGCTTTGTGGGTTATTGTTCTAAGAATATTGCTATAGCCAACATACAGCCGAGGAAACCACAGGCACGGGAGGCATTTCATCTTAGCCCTCTAGGTTTGCAACGCATCTGCAAACCCCCGGGGTTGTGGGTGTCTATGGGCAGTGGTGATCACTTACCATCAGGTGACCCACTTTCTCGTTTGCCTTCCTTATCGCATTAAAAAACAGTACGTAGGTTTTTGCTGCGTTGCTCGCAAGAGAATGAGTTTTAATGAAATTTAGCTAAGAACCATCTCGATTTAACTAAGTACCTTTCGATTAAAAAAACCACATCGAAATCGGTCTTATCCGTTTGGGAGCTATGATGCCACAGACGGATACACAGATACACAGGTCAATCTCAAAGATCAAGGGGTATCATAGTCTGTTTTATTTTATTTTATTGTGGTTATTTTATGGATATCTGTGACATTTAATTATGATTAAGTTTTTGGAATTGTTTGACTGCCTATGATTATTTATCGATTATGTTTGATTTAATAGTTATAATGGAATGTGATACTAATCCCTAGAAAATAAGACTTATGTATTACTAACAACCTATGGACCACGGTCTGCAATAAATTATTATTATTATTATTATGTATATTTATTTTAACGTCTTAGGGTAGGTTTTTACAATATTCATATAAAAAGTAATAAAACAATATTAATACAAAATATAAAAACATTATAAAAACCTAACCTAGGGTGCCGCCGGTAGCGAGGCGGGGCCTAAGCTACCGGTGGTCACGGCGACAGAGAGAGGAACCTCCTGACTATCCGAGCCGTGTCCAGGAGTACCGCCTTCTGTATCTGACCCTTGACCCAACCACCTAGCGAGAGCCTTTTAAGGTGGTGGTCAAGGCTCTTCGCTATTAGACCGTTCGCCGAAACGACTATCGGGACAGTGATCGTCGAATCAACAGGCCACATGGCGGTAACTTCGTGAGCCAAGTCAAGGTACTTGCTGACTTTGTCCTTCTCGGCTTTCACGAGGTTGACGTCATGGGGGATCGTGATGTCGACGAGCACTGCCTGGCGCTTCGATCGATCTATCAGCACGATATCAGGTTTATTGGCGACAATAGTCCTGTCCGTGATGATAGATCGATCCCAATAGAGCGTGACACGACCATTTTCAAGAACTGGTGCAGGTGTGTACTTGTAGTACGGCACTTCGAAGTCCACAAGACCGAATAAAAGAGCAAGTTGCTGGTGAATAATCCTGGCTACAAGGTTATGTCTGTGCAAGTACTCGCCGTTAGCAAGACTAGAACAACCAGAGATAATATGCCTGAGTGACTCCCCGGGACGGCGGCATGCCCGACAGATGTCAACCGTACCGTCCTTCAGTATATACCTCCGGTAGTTATTAGTCATGATAACTTCGTCCGCAATTGCACAGGCAAAACCTTCGGTTTCCCCGAAGAGGTCCCCGAAGCGTAGCCAGTTCACCGACGCGAGCAGGTCTACATCGGGCCCCATGAGGGCCTTATAGAACCGCCCGTGTAGCTCCTTACTCTCCCATTCAATTTTGCGGTCCTCGGTGCTCCATACCTTAGGTCTGCGCCAGTTTTCTTTTGCCAAGGCAAGAGGAGTGAAGGATTTGTCCACCGCCACCATATCACGATGCATCCCGCACTCGTTGTTCAGGAAAAAATCCCTAAGACTGCACACCTCACGGTTGTGGAGGTCCTGGGCATTTAAAAAGCCACGACCCCCACATTTCCGTGGAATGTACAGTCTCATAACAGACGAGCGCGGGTGTAGCATGCGATGCGCAGTGAGCAATGAACGAACCCTTCGATCCAGGGCATTCAGCTCAGTCTGATTCCACCTTAGTATGCCAAAGGAGTATATGAGCAGGGGCATCACCCAGGAGTTGAAGGCGCGCACCTTGTTGCCACCCGACAAAAGACTATTGAGTACTTTTGCCAGGCGGCCAAAGAATCGCTCCCTCACCATCTGTTTGATATCCCTACCTTCAATACCCAAGGACTGTGACATACCAAGATATTTATAGGTTTCAGTTTCGGAGATAGATCTGAGGGACATTGTCTCAGAAAGTTGTAAATTCGGTGAATTTACAACTTTTCCCCGCTGTACATGACTGCACACTTGTCTACACCAAACTCCATTTTGATGGCATTACTGAAGACTTCTGTTGTTTTCAGTAACTCCAACAAGTTCTTGTTGTTTGGTGCAAATAGCTTAAGGTCATCCATATAAAGCAGATGAGAAATGACCTCACCCCCTCTCCGGAGCCGACAACCTAGTCCTGAATCCGTCAGCAGAGTACTGAGCGGATTCAGTGCTAGGCAGAACCATAATGGACTTAGACTGTCACCCTGGAAGATCCCTCGTTCAATCCTTATAAAGTCCTGCGGACCAGAGGGGCCATCGCTACCTCCCGGTTGACGAAGGACTGTGATCCACTGCCCCATGCACGTGCTTAAGAAGGTTCTTAAAGTTGCATCAACTTTATACAGCTCTAAGATCCTCCTCAGCCATGAGTGAGGCACCGAATCATAGGCTTTCTTGTAGTCAATTTCCTCTTTTGCATCGGGGGTTAAAAATTGTAGGAATCCTAAAAACACAATTGCAATGTGAACGCAAGTTAACGGCCTTGGATCGCAAGATATCACAAATCTGTACAAATACTGGAGATGTGTCGCGCGCAACGTGACAGACAGACAGACAGGCAGACTCGAGAATGTAAATAATAGCATAATAATAGCTTTTTAAGCAAAATAAAGATATTTGTATTTGTATTTGTATTTGTATTTGTAGCGGTATTGGACGCAGCGGGGCGTGAGCTCGACACACAGCGACAGGGCAGAGGCACAAATATTCGAATCGTGCGTAACGTAATCGAGTAGCAACGATATCGAGAAAAAAATTATGACATTTGGAACAGCGCCCGCCCGTGAGCGCATTTGGAACTAAAGTTTAATATGAAGTTTCCCGATTACGATACGATAACGTTGCGTTACGCAGGATTCGAATATTCGTACTCGGGCCTCTGTTTTATAAAATACGGGATAGGTATTTTGGGTTGAAGTGTTGAAGGGTTGTTTTGAAGTCTGGTTGAAGTACAGATTCAATTCAAAATTTAAAATTTTATTCAGCAAAAAGGCAGTTGAATACTCTTTTACACGTCATTTTTTTGAGTCACTACTATTGCCAAGAAGAATGCGCCGCAAGAAACTTGGCACAAACTAACTTTTTCTAAAAACATGTTACATTAGACCGCGAGATATTCTAAGCATACTTTAATCTATCCGGACGAAGGCTGTTGGTGAGGACGACTTGGGCTTGGAAATGCTTATGCTTGGGGCGGAGGTCATAGCTCCTACTTTATCCCATATTATAATTTTTTCTTTTTCCTCGGGCAGCTTTCCCATGTTGTGGAAACGCACTCACGTAATCCCTTTTCCTAAAACGTCGAATCCTAATACATTTTCTGAATATCGTCCCATTTCCATTCTCCCAACTTTATCCAAAATAGTTGAACACTTCGTGAATCGACGTCTCTCTGATCATCTCCATGCAAACAATCTCCTTAATCCTTTCCAATCTGGTTTCCGTCCTGGGCATAGCACTGTCACTACTCTCGTCAAAGTCACTGATGACACTCGTCTCATTATTGAAAAAAGAAAGCTTACCGTTCTGGTTCTACTTGATTTTAGTAGTGCATTTAATACTGTCGATTTCGACATCCTTCTTAGCATACTCAGCACTCTTAATGTATCTTCAACTGCATTGTCCTGGTTCCGTTCATACCTCTGTGGGAGACAACAGCGAGTCAGGATCGAGGACGGTTTTTCAGACTGGTGCGATCTTACCGCTGGTGTCCCTCAGGGGGGTGTACTATCCCCTCTCCTTTTTTTCTATTTTTATCAACGGTATCACCGCTTCTTTAAATTCTTCCTACCACCTGTATGCCGATGATCTACAAATTTATTCTGCTGCTGCTGCTCTTGACGATTTTCCTCTACTGATTGATCGCATGAACGCTGACCTCATTACCATCCGCGACTGGGCGGCGAGTTTCGGCCTCAAGGTAAATGCTAAAAAGACGCAGGCGATTGTGATTGGCAGTCCACATTTCATTTCTCAGATTTCTGACATGGTAGTTCCACATTTGTATTTTGATGGTACAGTTATTCCTTTTTCACCTACCGTCAGCAATCTGGGGATCATCATGGACCAGACTTTCTCTTGGTCGGCTCAGGTTGCTGAGGTCAGTGGAAAGCTCTTTGCCTCGCTTCACTCGCTCAGACGCTTGCAGAATTTTCTGCCGCTCCAAACCAAAATCACGCTCAATCCCCCTTCTTCTTAAATATTTGGGAGTTCTCCTTTAATGTTGTGCTTGTTATTTATTGTATGTATTATATGTATATATATATATATTTATTTATTTATATATTGGTATTTACTTCTACTTTGCATTTAGTAGTATATTGTAATATGGTAGGTTTTTGTATGTGTGTGTGTATTGTATTGTCTCTCGATATTTATAATTATGAACTCACTTTGTCTCGATCCCCAGTGAACTATTCCTCTCCACCACTCAAAGGTTGACTGGCAGAGATCCCTTAAAGGGATAAGTCCGCCTTTGTACTCAAATGTTATTGTTGTAACTTGTGTGTTATCCTATTTTTTGTACAATAAAGTGTTTACTTACTTACTTACTTACATTAGCTCTTACAATACGTAACCACAGATAAATTACACAAAACTGTCAAATTACACAAAGAAACCTCACTCTATCATTAAAAAAAATAAGAGAGATAAAAGATTATCGTATCGATATCCGCGAATCTATGTCAAAATGGGATCATCAATTTATATAAAACTCTTCCGTTATTTAACTGACTGAGTGACAGACAGACAGCGCACATTGCATACAGGTTGTCTTTATGATGAAGACAAGCACTGCGGACGGATTTGTTGAAATTCCCACGGGATAGAGAATAAACGGGGTTTACTTACATATTAATGCGCGTACGAAGTAGCGGGCAAAACCTACTAATAATAAACACATGACCCTCCTTTGCGTGGCGCTGTCGGGTAATAAAGTCAACAATACCGCAAACTAACAAATCCGCGAGGTTAGTTCGACATAAATCGTTAATGCGAACGAGGACAATAAAACCGAGAGGACTGCCAATTGTGTACAGTGTCGCGTTCCTTCAAAAAAACATATAGTAGAACTTTATTGAGAACCTCCTACTTTTTTAAACTGGTCAATAATCAATTAGGCATTTTTTAGGGTTCCGTACCTCAAAAAGAAAAACGGAACCCTTATAGGATCACTTTGTTGTCCGTCTGTCTGTCTGTCTGTCAAAAGACTCTTTTTCTCTGGAACGCGTGGAGGTAGCAGGCTGAAATTAATATCAAATACTCAAGCCTGCAGTCCTTTGAAGCTGTGAAAAAATCAAATTTCTAAGTCAACGCAATCAAAAGATACAGATATTAAAAAGTTTGTTTCCATACAAATTGCCGTACTGTGAAAACCTTTAAGGTACTTCCAGTTGTCCTAGAAACTTGAAATTTGATATGAAGGTAGCTCTTATAGCTGTCTGACTGTATGTCACAGACCAATATAAAATGACCCCACACTGCGTACATTTTGCTCAGGAGCAGGGCTCTGCTAACGCTGGATGACTTAAAACACTGGGGAAAAGCGTGAAAATTTTTGTACGGAACTCTCGTGCGCGAGTCCGACTCACACTTGTCCGGTTTTTTTTATAAAGGAACGCGACAAAACAGCCTAGTGGTTCTGTAGCGACCCGAGCGCCACACGCCGATGACGTCATCACTGTTCTACATCGCGCTAACGAAGTTTCTCAAATCGGTTGCATAAATACAACTTTCAACTCTCTTCCTCCGGACTTCGGTCCCCAGGCATAACATCTGCCTGGAGAGAGATCTCTCTATTGGAGTCCTCCCCAAAGTTCTCTAACCCTACTACCCTGACTATGAAGCTTGAGGTCCCGGATTCGATTCCCGGTCGGGGCAGATGTTTATCCATTGTCTAGTACCCATAGTCTAGTACAGGCTTTGCTTGGTTTGGGACTAGGTCAATTGGTGTCAATTGTCCTATGATATTTATTATTATTATGTGTAGACATTGGCAGTCCTGCCTGTTTTATCATTCCTGATGCTACCAAGAATCAAGTTTGCACGAGTAGACACCAAATTGGACGATGCATATTTAATACGCAAACAGGGCGAAAATGCGTCGCTAAAGGCTATCGTATAATCTACTATTACTATTATAAATATGGTTTATTGTTCGGGTGTCACATATTTTCTTCGCTAATATTCGGTAGCAGAGAGGTTGGAAAAGTGACTTTTTGTAGGAATAGGAAGGCAAAAGAGCAAGCGGGTTAACTGATGGTTAGTTAGCACGGCTGCCCATAGACATCTGAAACACCAGAGGCATTGCAGATGCTTTGCCATCCAGGAGGGATAAAATGAAATGTCTCTTGCGCCCGTAAGTTCCTCGGCTGTCTTACTCTCCACACCGAGAGACAAGCACTGCTGCTCAGCGGTAGAATTAGAGAGTAAGATGGCGGTAGTTAATTAAAAAAATTAACGGCCGATATTTGACAGCTGTCATCCCAGTACAATTTATGTCACTATTGACATATGATGACACTACTTGTAACCGGATGACGGCTGCCAAATATTGGCTTTAAAAAAATCTAATTATAGGTTAATGTTGGTGGCAAAAAAATGGTTCTAAGACTTTTTAAATTATTTTAATTGGCTTTTCTGTGAATTACCTAATGCTACATAAAGTCTTGTTCCTATTTTGCAGAAGTTTCATCATTTTCAAACTTCTTGATCACGTACGAATAACTGAATATTTTTTTAATAATTTAATGATCAATAATTTATTCAATTATGTAATAATGTATCCAGTAATGTAATAATGTATTCAATAATGTAATAATGTATTCAATAATGTAATAATGTATTCAATAATAATGTAATAATGTATTCAATAATGTAATAATATATTTAATAATAATGTAATGATGGATTCAATAATGTAATAATGTATTAAATAATAATGTAATAATGGATTCAATAATGTAATAATGTATCCAATAATAAAGTAATAATGGATTCAATAATGTAATAATGTATTCAATAATGTAATAATGTATTCAGCTTAATGTATCTAATAGTTCCGTTAATTCTTTCAACCAATCATTAGGCAAAAATAAAATTGCATGCCAATATATCCGGTTAGACATGTCACTGCACAACAACTATTTATAACATCACTTTTGTACCATGTCTAAAGCAAGTAAATAAATTTCATTTCATTTCATTTCATTAGACCCAGAGAATATCATACCAAAAGTTAAGAAACTGTGGCTTTGACTGAGCTAATAAAATTCGAATTCCGTCGTATCCTCAGTCAAATTAGGCGCGGTGTTAAATGAAAACGCTTAATTTCTGCCCCGACGCAATTACTGCCCTAGGGCACGAAACGGGCGTGTAATTGTGTGATTACCGCTTTGGCGCTGGGTAGGTAGGTACGTGTATTATGTGATGTTGTGTCATCATCAGCCTATATACATCCTACTGCTGAGCACAGACCTCTAAGATTGGGAAGACAATAGTTCCCATGCGAGTCAAGTGCGGATTGGGAACTTGGGAATTTCAAATGTAAATTCCGAAAGCTCAGAGGTAGAGCAGTGTTGGACACTGGGGCATTCTTTTACACTTCTGGGGCATTGGAGCATTCAGAAAGTACTTATTGTTATACTAATCCGAGCGAGTACCTGTATTTTTAGTGACCCATATGGGGAGCATGGACTTGTGATTGAAATAATATACTTGGACTTACGAGTAAAATGAAATATTTCGTATGGGGACTAAAGTCTATTTTTAGGGTTCTGTACCTCAAAAGGAAAAAACGGAGCCCTTATAGGATCACTTTGTTGTCTGTCTGTCTGTATGTCTGTATGTCTGTCTGTCTGTCAAGACCCTTTTTCTCTAGAACGCGTGGAGGTAGCATGCTGAAATTAATACCCAATATTCATGCCTGCGGTCCCTTGAAGCTGTGAAAAAAAGTCAGTTCTAAATCAACGCAATCAAAAGATACAGTCATTACAAAGGCTATTTCCATACAAACTGCCGAAATCCAAAAACCTAAAGGGTACTTCCAGTTGCCCTATAAACTTGAAATTTGGTATGAAGGTAGCTCTTATAGCACAACCACTCCGAAAAGTCTCAAAATCTCAATTTTTTTATGCCTGTCTGTAGATTTCGCAGACCAATATAAGTTGACCCCACACTACGTACATTTTGCTTAGAAGCAGGGCTCTGCTAACACTGGACTTTTAAAACACTGGGGAAAAGCGTTAAGATCTTTCTACCGAACCCTCGTGCGCGAGTCCGACTCGCACTTGGCCGGTTTTTAATACCGGAGACGAAAATGACAGCTAAAAGTCGCAGCGTGTATGGAGACAACTAACCTAACCAACTTAAACTTAATTAAAAACAGAAAATTCGAATGCAATTCTGGGAAATAATATACTCTATGTCACTCCCAAAACTGTGACGAATCTAAAGACACCTCATACGTTGAAATCCGTCGAACGGTTTAGGCTGTAGAGCGTGTCAAAGAATTATACATACAAACATAAGCTCGAAAAATGTATCCCTCCTTCGGCAGTCGGCTAAAATAGACTTTATTAATGTATTTATTTAGGTTTTTTGCAGTTTCCTAGGACGCGTTTTTCGTAGCCATCTAAAAATAAAACGACCAAATAGAAACGTCTCTGATTTACATAAAAACAAAGGCACCGCGAAGGAACACGCCCGTTTTAATTTAGTCACGTAACACCACGCCTCAAATACGTTTACAATTTTGGTTCTCATTTGAATATTAATTAGAATGAAATAATAAGAAGTTATTTGAATGGCGGAAGTTTTATGGGATTACAGTTTATTCTTTTAGGGGTTAAAGTTTATAAACACTTTTTTATACGACAAGGAAGTTAAACGAGTAAGTCGGTCACCTGATGGTAAGCGTTCACCACTCCCCATAGACACCCGCAACCGGAGTTTCCAGATGCGTTGCCAACATAGAGAGCTAAGATGAAATGCCTTTTGTGCCCGTAATTACACCCGCTGTCTTACTCTCCACACCGGAACACAACAGTGCAAGCACTGCTGCCTAGCGGCAGGATTAGCGAGTAAGATGGTGGTAGCGATCCGGACAGACCTCGCACAAGGTCCTACCACCCGCAAAATGCAACCGCGACTATTTTCAAAAGCAGGAGAGTAATAATACCTTTATTCTGTAATAGCATGTTAATGGTGAAAAAATATACGAAATGCAACACGACAAAAACTCGTTACATCGTAAATATCGCGTACATTGTTTCGCGATCAGTTTTAATTAACGACCGAAACTGATTTATCGTCGCTGGTAATGGACTAAAAAATTATACTGCATTCTGAGTCTGGCGTTAAAATAAAATACAATACCAAACTCTATAATGAACACGACATAATAAACAAAACAGAAAAAAAGGTTTACACTACAAAATATCAATATCTATGGCAGCGTAATTAAGCACGAAAAATGGTTTCACCACATAAGTGCCGCGGAGGGCGTGGAAAAAATACAAACAACGCAGCACGTGCAGGCTTGTGTCACGGGAGTTACAAATGTGAATAATTATGTTTTGCTTAATTTAATATTATGCAAATATTATAGGCCATGGTGTGTCGTGAAGTTGTTTCTAAAATACGGTATTTTTTTCTCTCTTATTTTTTAATGGCAGAGTGGGGTTTCTTTGTGTTATTTATCTGTAGTTACGTATTGTAAGAGCTAATGTAACTTGTTTTTAGAAAAAATGACTTTGTGCCAAGTTTCTTGTGGCGCATTCTTTTTGGCAATCATGGTCTTTCCGAAAGCGCTGGTAGACTAAAAAAAATGACGTGTAAAAAAGCATTCAACTGCCTATTTGCTGAATAAAATTTTGAATTTTGAATTTTGTGTAGATACCATGCGGATATGAAAAACACTAGAATTACCTTTCTTAAGTAAGTAAAAATACATTTTAGAAACCCATACTTGACGACTTACGCTGTCCTCGCTGAACGGGATAGTTGGATGGCTCGACCGAACATTGTCGAGAAATGCCGAGCGCAGCCGACGCGTGTCGCGGCTCATTGGCGAGCTGCGAGTGTCATGTGTACGTGCGTCGTTGTGCATGTATTATGTATAGTGTATTTTCGTACGCCGATTCCAAATCTTTAAAATTAGCTGGGTATATAGAAAAATGCCGACAAGCGCTGCGGGGCGTTGTACAAGATGGCGGCGTTAGTTCCATCTTCGGCCAGGTGTCAAGATCCTTGTCAAACTGTAAAGCTAAAACTGTGGGAAACTCCATTAGAAAGCTGTCAATTTGAATTCCCAGTACACTCGGAAGTCACGCTTCATGGCAGCACAATAAATAACTCTGTCGTTGATTGTGGCGCGGAGTATAATATTATATCCAATGTTATTTTACGAACTAAACTAGGTCAGTATCTCCACTCTAGTATTTTACATTGCAACAGTCAAGATAACGTTTTTCATGTTCCAAACGCCATCAATCTTTGAATATTTTTCTGTAGAAAAAGACCGACCAAGTGCGAGTCTGAATCATGCGTCGAGGGTTCCGTACAAACTACTATGTAAATTAGTTCGTTTGTCAGCAGAAGTAACAAAGATAAAATGTCAAAATCAAAGTCTTGTTAAGTTAGGTGGTAAAATGCACTTTTATGCGTAACTTTTTGAGTCTACCAGCGCTTTCGGAAATACCATTATTTATTGAATCAGGCGTTACTTTGCGGAGGTCCATATTTATGAACTAAAAAACAATTACTTTGCTCACCCGCGACCACTAATGACAAATAGTTATATCTGTGCGGCAAATGTATGTTTCCATGCAACACTTCCGCCTCCACTGCTACACGAATCAACACATGCCACACAGACCCAACTATCACCACCACCACTATACTAAACGCTGACGCGTTTCGGCATTTGCCGCACAGATATAACTATTTGTCATTAGTGGTCGCGGGTGAGCAAAGTAATTGTTTTTTAGTTTATAATACCATTATTGCCAAGCAGAATGCGAAGCAAGAAACTGTGCCAAGTTAAATATTATTATCATTATTTATATTATTATTGTTATTTTTTTCCAGAAACAAGTTTTTTTTATACGACAAGGAAGACCAATTTTTTTTTATATGTATTAATTTTATCGTCATGCTATTGGTAGGTATTTTACTAGAGTGTACAGAGGTTAATTTCAGGTTCCGGATTCTTTTACTTCTATTTGTATGTTTACTCTTCTCATGTCCTGTCAATCGCCCGAAGGTTAACTGGTAGAGATCCCTTTAAGGGATATGTTCGCCTTTGTACATTTGCTTTTGTTTTGTTATCTGTAATTTTCTGTTTCATGTGCAATATAAAGAGATAATTATAGAGGTTTGCAGTTACAATAGCTCTCACAACTCATTAACCACAAAATGAATTACAGTATGAAAAAAACTCACTAAATCATTAGAAATAAATTTCAAAACCCTACTTTAACAAAAAAAAAACTTAAACCGAAATACGTCGTTATGAAGAAAATTATCACCACAGTGAACTTGAACTTAATTAACTAAATATGTTTCATTAATGAGAACATTTTCGTCTTTAGGGTTCCGTACCTCAAAAGGAAAAAACGGAACCCTTATAGGATCACTTTGTTGTCCGGCTGTCTGTCTGTCTGTCTGTCTGTCAAGACCCTTTTTCTCTGGAACGCGTGGAGGTAGCAGGGTGAAATTAATATCAAATACTCAAGCATGCGGTCTCTTGAAGCTGTGAAAAAATCAACCTTCTAAGTGAACGCAATCAAAAGATACAGTAATTAAAAAGGCTATTTTAATACAAATTGCCGATTTCCAAAAACCTAAAGGGTACTTCCAGTTGTCCTAGAAACTTGTAATTTGGTATAAAGGTAGCTCTTATAGCACAACTACTCCGAAAAGTCTCAAAATCTTAAATTTTTATGTCTGTCTGTACATTTCGCAGACATTTAAGTTGACTCCACACTGCGTACATTTTGCTTAGGAGCAGGGCTCTGCTAACACTGGACTTCTTAAAACACTGGGGAAAGGCGTCAAAATCTTTCTACGGAACCCTCGTGCGTGAGTCCGACTCGCACTTCGCCGGTTTTTTACATCACGGCAACTAGGAGTGGCCACGGCAACGCCCTCTGGCGGTCGTTAATCACGGTTTAATTAAATGTTTGACTAAATGAGGTTCTGTCACTATAAACTATAGTTATAGTTGAGAACAATGGATTTCTATGTAACTTGATATGATTTTGACATAGTTTTCATTAGACTTCGTGAAAACGGGTTATTCACCGCGATTACCTTATAGGTTTGATAAGCTCCCGTTATTTCGACTCAGTTTTATTATTACATGCATCATGATATCGGGCAAATAGTTTTCATTGCTTTAAACAAGAATGTACGTTATTGTTGTGCTAGATTATTATCATTTACTAGCCTATGCCCCGCGGCTTTGCCCCCGAGAAATATTTCAAAATGGGCTAGTTCCTTATCCCATGGGAATTTCGAGAAATCTCTTCTTAATGCACCTCTAGGATACTCAAGGTCTCTAGATCCTGTAGTTTAGGCTTTGCGTTATCTGTCAGTCAATCATCCACGGCAGGTAAGTAAGTACATATAGATTTAGTTTTATACGTTAATTCTGTTAACAATATAAGAAAGAAAACTTCCTGATCTGAAGCGCTAACGCCATCTGTGGAGGACGGCACGAAATAAGCTTTCAGCGGAGCCTGAAGTCTCGAACGCCACGCGCAATAGTGTACTCTACTCACTGATAGATGGTGCTGCTTGGTTAGTTACGCTACTCGACGATAGGTGACGTTACACGTCTGTACGGCTGTTTTGTTTATTTTTAGTCGTAATTTATGCTGTTAATTAAAATGAAATAAACGGATTACTCACGTACATAAATCGAGTTTAGCCCGACAAAGTTAGGACAAAGAATGGATTACGAATTAGTCCAAAACATAATGTGTCGGGCTAAACGCGACTTATGTACGTGAGTGGTCCGTTTATTTCACTTCTAGAGAGCGCCCGCGGCTCCGCCCGCGTGGAATATTATATTATGCAGGTACGGTATATATTTACGTAAGGAATCTTTATAGCAATAGGAATGTGTCCTCTGGGTAAAACAGTAATATTTATAATTATTCCGTCAGGCAGGTTATTGGAAAAAATATATTGGACACGTATTTTTTGCTTTATGTTATCAATAAAAAATTACATACATAAAATTTAAAATTTCCGTAGACTGCAATGCAGGATAATGAATGGCTTTCTTTATCCCTGAACGGCAACACTGGCATAGATAATAGATCACTCGCTTTTGGCTCGAAATACGAACATGCGATGTTATTTTGATTAATATACAAAACTTACACACCCAATATCATATATTTTATCATGTTTTTCGCGATTCCCAAGATCAAAGAATCGAATTGCTTTAAAAATTCGGAGAAATAATGCGTTGTTTGGGAGAAACGTGTCAAAATGGTGTTGTAGAGCGCCATCTCGCTCTGTCTCGTTTCTTTTCCCGTTCTGGTTTTTCGATTTTATATTTCACTATGATTGAGTCTCAATTTTATAAGTGTTTATAAGCTAGTTTCTTTAATTTGTACAGCGCTTTTCTGTCGGTAAAACAGTGACCATGTCTTGTACTTTTGTACTCCATAGATGGCGCTAGTGGCGAACGCCGTTGGGGTAAAGCAGTTTGTTTGAATTTGACAGAAGTCACCGTGATTGAGCATTTATTGTTAGGTTATGAAAATTATATTACGAGGAAAGGAATTGACGATTTAAATAATAAACTTTAAACGTCGTTTCTTTATTTTCAGGTAAGATAATATGATTTAAGTTAAGCAGTGTAGTTTTTAACATACGTTTGTAAGTACTAAAATAAAATCTTTATTTTCGGAGCAACGCAATTGTTTATTTGAAACTTACAATTCCTAACCGAAGATAGTGTCTTATATTAATAAGAAGGAGCACAACTTTACTTATTATGTTAAAAGTATAACTTTTGTTTTAACTACGCTGTTCAAAAATATATGCTTTATTTGGTTACTAAAGTTATATTGAATGCATTAAATTGTTATTAAACAATTTTATTAGGTGGTTCATGCTAAAACATAAAAAAAAACCATATTTATTTTCCTAAAATTCCCTTACTTAACTTAAAAATGGTATTATTTACAATTCAGTCTTTCAAAACGGGGTTTTATAAATCATAGTCGAACATAATCAATCTTCCTTTGATTTTTACCAAATAGTGTACCACAGCAACATGCAAACGTAATTGTAATTAGCATCCCCGCACTCGAACAAAAAAAAACACATCGCAAAAGCTTTCAAATAAAAACGAGAATCAGAGTAGCCAAGTAAATCAACAAACCTTGAAGTCAATGTTTTTCCAAAATAAAATATTTCAAGCGCGAACAGGTTTCCCTAAAGGTTCCGTCCACTTGAGGGTCGAGCACGACTTTACGAATCCTGCGTAACGTTACGGTTATCGTATCGAGATCGAGAAACCTCATACAAAATTTTCGTTCCAAACACGCTCACGGGCGCGCGCTGTTCCAAACGTCATACCAACTCGACAACGTTTACTATTCGATTTCACGTTACGCAGCATTCGTAAAGTCGTGCTCGACTATCTGTACTCACAAAACTAATAACCTACCAACTTGAAAAAACTTTCATTTCAAAATCTCAAAAAATGACGAAACTGTTTTTCATGAAACTTAGTTGAGAACCATTTTGATTGCTAGCTTTCGATTAAAAAAAGCCGCGTCATCCGATCATCCGTTTAGGAGTTACGATGCCACAGACAGATACACTGATACACCCATCACAGGTAAAATTTATAACAGTACTCTTCTTGCGTCGTGGGTTATAAATCATGACTGTCACGTAAAGTGAAATCAGATGCTTTGAATTTCCGTGTAGTGTATGTACTACACACTCGCATACATCTTACATACCTATTTCTTATACCCTGAGGCCCGAGTACGAATATTCGAAACCTGCGTCACGTAAAATCGAATAGTAAACGTTGTCGAGTTTGTATGACGTTTGGAGCAGCGCCCGCCCGTGAGCGTATTTGGAACTAAAATTTAGTATGAGGTTTCTCGATCTCGATACGATAACCGTAACGTGACGCAGCATTTGTAAAGTCGTGCTCGACCCTCTCCAAACGAATTCGTTTCCCAGATGTTTCGTATGGGCAAATGTTTTTTTTTTCTGGAACTGTAAATATTTAGGATTTATTTCCGGACTATCCCGCAGAACCCTATAGTTTAGGTTAAGTTAATTTTATAGCAATCCAGAAACGCTAACAGTTTCAGAAAAAAAAATCAATTGCTCATATCAAATTCGTTTAGGATTCGTTTTTTGACAAAATGAAAGGATACCAAACAGGTGTAAGAATAGATAATACATAGCCCTTTTTTATACAATAGGCTTTCGTATGACCATTATCACGCCTGATGGTAAGCGAAGACGTGGTCTACGATGGAGGACGCTTGCCTAGCAAATGCCCATTCACCCTAGATTTCAAAACGGCCAGATTATACTTATCGTACATACATGACATGAGACACAAAAACAGACGACTCTCTTATATGCCAGTTGTTTCCTTCAACACACAGCATCACAAAGGACTTCGGAGTACGGGCGCAACCCTAAGACTAACAGACAAACAGACCGATCATCCTAACTTATATTATAAATGCGAAAGTAACTCTGTCTCTCTGTCTTTCTGTCTCTCTGTCTGTCTGTTTGTTACCTCGTCACGGGAAAACCGCTGCACCAATCTAGATGAAATTTGGTAAGAAGATAGTTTGAATATTGGGGAATAACATAGGCTACTTTTTATTCCGAAAAATTATGTAGTTCCCGCGGGATAGCGATAACCGAAATCTACGAGGACGACGTCGCGGGCAACAGATAAAAGGGTCTCGCCGGCACCCCTTAGCTGCCAGCGGAACCCTGAAAAACAAGCTTTTAAAATTAGACACTCCCGCAAGACGTCATTACCTTTGAACTTCGACATCAAAGCCTAAAAATATATATAAAGGTAATAGATAAAGAAAGATACCGGAAGTAAGCGAAGGCTTTCACGGGCTTCCGGTCATCCATCAAGTGAAATTGAGTGAAGGAAAAAAGACCTCACCGAAGTGTATGATAGATTATGAGGCGACGAGACAGTCGAAAAACTTAATTTCAGCGCATCTGGGGGTGATAGGTTTTCTCTCGTGTTAATCATAAACACCACTATATTATACACTAAAGTGTTTATTTCAGTACATTGCATACAGCGAATTTAAAAGGAAGACTATTACAGCTGGGTAGGTTTTATACACACAGGCGATGAGGTCAAAAGGTTCTCGAATGGCTTCCACGGACCGGGAGACGAGCTGTCGGTAGGCTTCCAGCAAGATGGAGCGACGACACCTGGTAAAGATCGCGGGACCGCGGTGGATGCGGAAAGCACAAGACCGGTCTGAGTGGAGAGCCGCGGGGGAGGCCGCCGGCCAGCAGTGGACGTCTTTCGGCTGACATGATGATGATGATGATGAGGCTTTACAGGTTATCGAGTATTACTTGGCCATTGGACGAACTTATAAAACTTACTTAGTAAAAAAATCACCCATTATAATTAGTTAGGTAGGACTTTACGAAACATCTACGGAATCTATATTGGACGTATCGGACATGCTCTTCGTCGGTTTTTTTTTATACTTGTAAAATTTTCACAATAGAAAATCTTGTAAAGTTTCCGTTAAAAGCACTTAATGCGTTTATTTATTAATTCCCATTACGTACTAAATTATCTTAAAATTCTGACCAAAAATCTTTCCTCATCTTTAATGGATCTACTTAATTGAATTACCCTGAACAAGATGGCGACGAACCAAACTTTTATAACATTCCCTTATTCCTAATACTGAATTACTAATGAATAGAACTTGAAATACTCGAAATTGAAGGTCGAAGTTCTTATAAATCATGTACATAATTTATCGAAGATGTATGCGAACCAGCGACGCGAACGCATGAATAATATATAAAGTGTTGCTACTGATAACGAACCAATAACATTTCAGAAGTCATAAAACGTTTTTTATTTCTAGCATATAAAATACATGAGAGAAGTCATTCAGTACACGCCTGATGTATTTGATATACCTCTCGATTTTACTGTACAGTGTTACAGCTACTGAAGATGAGAAAGAAACACTATGCATCAACAACATTGCCAACACCTTAGTGTCTATCCTAGATGTCGATAAAATGAATAGCACAAGACTGGGAGAGTTACAAGAGAAACTAGCAAAGATAGACAGTTATGTTATAGACAAAGAGTTGTACGCAGAAGTGTTGGTAAATGAAAGTATTGATAATAGTCTTAATGAAACTAATTTCTACAAAGCACTAATGGACGAAGATGAATTTAGGGTGCTAATGGACAATGAACCAAAAAGCCTGTATTTGAGACTGAAAGACAAAATTAATCGGGATGATATACTGAAGTTAGTTGCAGATAGAAATCAGACAAGTATCTTGGCTACGTCAGCTAGAAGAATGGATAGTGGTGGGAAGCTAGAAGATATTGATGATGAATCTGTAGTTGATGAGGTAGTTGATAACGTACTTAGTGAAGTGTCAACGGACAATCATAAATATGATCGAAGCAATCTAAGCAGTATTTACTGGGGTAAGTCTAGGCTTTATGAGAATATAGCAAATGATATTTTGTTCGCTGTGCAAATGGCAAGAATGAAGGGCGAGGGATATTGTTTTCTTGAGTAATATTTGCGGTAAAGACGATGGTTTCAGCATGACGTATTTACTAATATAGTATAGTGTTTTTTCCGAAAAAATCTCTTGTACAATTTTAAAGGCAGCATAATTATTTAATTATAATGCCCTACGAAATTATTATTTAAGCTGTTTTTGCGCATAAAGATTGCTTATAGGTTTTTTTTATACAAAGAGGAAGGCAAACGAGCCAGTGGGTCACGTGATGGTAAGTGATCACCACTGCCCATAGACACACACAACCCCGGAGGGTTTGCAGATGCGTTGCCAACCTAGAGAGCTAAGATGAAATGCCTCTTGTTCCCGTAATTACACCGGCTGTCTTACTCTCCACACCGGAACACAACAGTGCAAGCACTGCTGCTTAGCGGCAGGATTAGCGAGTAAGATGGTGGTAGCAATCCAGACGGACCTCGCACAAGGTCCTACCACCCATCATCAAATCATATCATAAAATAAAATATGAACAATATTGCTTATAATTACAAAATGTCTTTAAAATAAATATCGTAGATAATCCTTATCTTAAATTGGTTCGGTCTACATAATAATTTTGTATGTAGACTGGGTCAATTTATTAGCCGCTGAGCATATTTAACTAGAGATCACAACTTCTGACCAATCAATTCTAATTTGTAACCACAATGTAAAGGGACTCCCCAAATATTTGTCTTTCCAAGTTTGTTCCTAATTGGTAGAGACGTATCCACAAAGCACTTTGACGGGAGTTGCCTTAATCTTGTCATCAGAGGCCCGAGTACGAATATTCTAATCCTGCGTAACTCGAGTACTAACGTTACCGAGAAATTTGTATGACAGTGAAATAAAAACGGATCACTCACGTATATAAGTCGAGTTTAGCCCGACATGTTTCGGAGAAAAGTTTTTTATTCCGCGGAAAGTACGTGAAGCCATTGAAATTAGTCGTCATCCCAATTTTAATCGTGATAGTGGATGGTCATTCAAAGACTATTCCGCTCGCACCGCACCGACTTCATATTTCTGCTGCTTAGTGCTAGGCCATAAAACTTTAGGCTTTCGTTTCTGTTGTCCGAAATAAACGCATTTTATTTTATTTTATTTATTTATCATTATTTCAGTGGATTATTTTACGTTTTTTTTCTAAGGTTTTTTCTTTGAAGGCGGTTTTACTTTTTTGTTACTTGATTACACTAAAGGCACAGGATTCAAAAATTCGTACTCGACCCTCTATTCCATAGTTACAGGGAAGCCTTCCTTAGAGGAGACGGGAGGGGAGCATTATTGAACATTTCTAAGCTTATCTTTCTACTACTTTCTTCTGGAACTTTTCGAGCAAGTCGAGATACGACACGTACCTAAATCATACGTCTACGCTCATGTGAAATTTTTTTACGTACCTACAAACTCATACCAAAACAAAACTGTCACCCAAATGCCAAAAATACGCACAGAATCAACGGACCCTGTGTAAAATGTTCTGAGGGTCGAGCACGAGTTTTCGAATCCAGCGTAACGTTATGGTTATCGTATCGAGATCGAGAAACCTCATACTAAATTTTAGTTCCAAATACGCTCACGGGCGGGCGCTGTTCCAAACGTCATACAAACTCTATAACGTTTACTATTCGATTTCACGTGACGCAGGTTTCGAATATTCGGACCTTAGCCCGTTCCTTCGGATTATCGGTGCGAGCGTGAGAACGCAATTCCTATCGTTTTCCTTAATCAAAAACAATAAACTCTTTTTCTTCGGGCAGTCGTGTAATTAAATGTTGATCAGCTAAAATCGCCTCGTGAGAACCCCGCTTAAGCAAATTCTACGTTACTTCCACGGTTACTGGTAGAGATCCCTTTAAGGGATAAGTTCGAATTTGTTTGCTTTTGTTCTGTTATCTGTTATTTTATGTTTTATGCGCAATAAAGAGATATTCATACATACATACGTATCATCATCATCATGTCAGCCGAAAGACGTCCACTGCTGGACATAGGCCTCCCCCAAGGCTCTCTACTCTGACCGGTCCTGTGCTTTCCGCATCCACATCTTTACTACAATACATACGTATTGCGAGCGCGTTTCAAACACTCTAAGAGTTCATTCTCAAAGCACACAATTTTGCGCCTTTTCCTGTCATATGTGGTTTGTGTAAGTATCCTGTAGATACTAACTCGAATCTGCTCCGCTTCGGGGGCTGTTCCAAACTTCTTTGGTTTACTTGTAAGTCAACTTTTGGGGAACTTGTTCTTCAGATTAGCCAATTATTTTTTCGATACCGACGTAACGTTTTTTAGACATTTTTGGATGTAATAAACAAGAGCACAATTGTTGAGACGCTTTAATGTCAAAACCGAAATGTTTTTCAACTACCAAATTCAAATTCAAATTCAAAATTTTATTCAGCAAATAGGCAGTTGAATGCTCTTTTACACGTCATTTTTTTTGAGTCTACCAGCGCTTTCGGAAAGACCATGATTGCCAAAAAGAATGCGCCGCAAGTAACTTGGCACAAAGTCATTTTTTCTAAAAACAAGTTACATTAGCTCTTACAATACGCAACCACAGACAAACTACACAAAGAAACGTCACTCTGTCATTAAAAGATTAAGAGAGAAAAAAAATACCGCATTTTAGAAACAAGTGTAAAAAGTAATTATTAGAACAGCAAAACCAGAACACTTTACTTTACTGGCACGTTTTAATTGACCAGGAGATGTATAGGGTCTCCAGGTCAAATATCTGTGAAAATTTAAATTACAAAGGGATGTATAGGGTCCCAGAATTAATACTATAATATAATACTTAATCTAAATGGCTTAGAGATGTATAGTCTCTAGGGTCAATTTAAACTAAATTTAAAATCAGCAGAGGTGTAAAACGCCTGCGCGGTCAAATAATAAGTATAATAACTCTTTGCAGTGACTAGCGCCATCTATGCGATTACTTCGTAAACCGAAGACAACGCATTCCTTCGAAACTTTTCAGCTTACCCGGACACGAGATGGCGCACTAAAGCAATCAATTCATAAACACGAATTTAAAAAATACACTCTTTTTTTCTTTGGGCAGTCGTGTAAAAACAAGCTAAGATTTGAATACATGGCAAAAATTCGGCTATTTCCGATACGTCAATCGTGGTGTAGGGGGAAAGCACACGACCCGGAGTGTCGAGGATCCGGGTTCGATTCCCGGGGTTGGCATTTTTCTGGTTTTTTTCTGTGTATTCATGTTTCAGTGAGTTCATAAAAAACATAATTGGTAAAAATAAAAAAAATTGGGAGAAAAATACAAAAAGATACTCTTACTGAGATCATACATCATTTGACCTTGATTTGACCTCTCGAATCTCTGCTTCTAGATCCTCAGCAAGAGCTCGAAGACTTACGAGACTTCCACACCCACGATGGCCGCCGCATCTTCCGGGGGGAGCGGACTTGCGTCCGGTATTACCCCTTCATGGTGTCCGTCCACGTGATGGGGCGGTTCTGGTGCGGCGGGGTCCTGTATTGGCATGATCTGGTGCTGACTTCGGCCTCTTGCTTGCAACTGTGAGTCCGTCATCATTATCATTTTGAGGAGGACTCCAGAGATCTGTCTCCAGGCAGATGTTATGCCTGGCTCCTATTTCACCAACTTTACAATTGTCAGTTTATAGTGACAATTCGATCTCCATTTCTTTGCCAATATGAAGCGCGTAAAAACAAAAGCTCTTTAAATCAGCAATTGACTCTGAATTGTCATTGAAAACTGACAATTGTAAAGCTGGTGAAATAGCCTGGGGACCGAAGTCCGAAGGAAGAGAGTTGGAAGTTGTATTTATGCAACCGACTTGAGAAACTTCGTTAGCGCGATATAGAACAGTAGTGACGTCATCCGCGTGTGGCGGTAAGGTCGCTACATCATCATCGTGTTTTACGTCCCACTGCTGGGCACTGGCCTCCTCTGAGAATGAGGGTTTGGGCTGTTCCCAAACGAACACAATCCGGATTAGGAACTTCACACATACTATTCGACGACCGGATAGCCTAGTGGTTAGAGACCCTGACTATGAAGCTTGAGGTCCCGGGTTCGATCCCCGGTCGGGGCAAATGTTTGTATGATGAATACGAATGTTTGTTCTCGGGTCTTGGATGTTTAATATGTATTTTAATATGTATTTATCTATATAGCTATGTTTATCCGTTGTCCAGTACCCATAGTACAGGCTTTGCCTAGTTTGGGACTAGGTCGATTGGTGTCAATTGTCCCATGATATTTATTTATTATTATTTATTTATTGCATTGCCTCGCAGGAGTGTGCAGGCTTCCATAAGATGTTTTTTCTTCAACGAAAAGCTAGTGATAAATTTACAAAAGTAATTTCGCACACGAATTCCGTGAAACTCAGAGGTGCGAGCCGAAATTCGAACTCACGACCCTCTGCTTGAGAGGCCATAGGTCAAACCACTTTGTATCACGGCTTATTATGTATGTAAGTAGGTATTTTTTAGGTAGACCCATCTTCTTTCCTCTAGAGAGATACATACAACTACAAAATAAATATTTTGCATGAATAACTTTTCTTTAGTCAACTGCCAAAGGAGGGTCATGTTTTTCAAGCGTATGTATGTCTAATTCTTTGACACGCTCTACAGCCTTAACCGCTCGACGGATTTTAACGTATGAGGTGTTTTTAGATTGGTCTCAGCTGTGGGAGTGACATAGGGTATATTGTTGCCCAGAATTGCAGTTCGGGTTTTCTGTTTTTAATTTTAAGTTGGTTGGTTTAGATTAATGTATTGTTCGTACGCGTAAGGTCTCTCGCGTAAGAGAAAGGCAGGTATTTGTAGCCATCGAACGCCTCAGAAAAAACACGTTTTGTTAAAGAAAACTATTTCTCGTTGCCAGGTTTACCAACTGAAAGAATTTTAATAAACTTGCAATAAAACGATTGATTCAGCTTTCATGAATACTAATGAGATCTTAAGCCAAAGTTTGCCTGAATAATTTATAAGTTAATTAATGTTTTTAATCCAGAGAAGTTAGGAGTTAATTACGAACCAAGCTTAAGTTATTTAGCGTGCGAAGTATACTTGTACTAGCTTATGCCTCGCGTCTTTGCCCCGTGAAATATTTCAAAATGGGCTAGTTCCCTATCCCGTGGGAATCTCGAAAAATCCTTTCTCTCACAATCCTCTAGGATACTCAAGGTATGTGTTTGCCAAATTTCAAGACGCTAGGTTCAGTGGTTTAGGCTGTGCGTTGTCTGTCAGTCAGTCAGTCACGGTACTGTTTTAAAGGTATAGAAATGATTTTACGTGACAAAGTGCTTATGGCATTGACATAAGATTGATTTTTGCCTGACCTGTGGAAAAACTTTTTTCACTAGACCTATAAATTTGTTGCTACAGTTTTAGGCGCGCCCATGGGTCCTGGTTTGTTTTGTATTCTGAGATCTAACACCAACATTTCCATTAGACTTATACCCTGTTATTCATAAACCTATATTAACTAAAATGCCGTTAAAGTTCGTTTGTCCCTTTTTGTCACATTGACATTTCCGTTAGTAAGAAGAAGACAAAACCTATTTTAGGTAATAGAGGTTTGAGTGACGTTTATGAATAAGGGCATTAGTATGGCCATAACCGCTGTGCACTCCCTGAGGTATGCGCGGGGAGGTGGGAGCCGGGGAAAAAAGAGCATGAGTTCACATGAGATCAATACACGTCGGACAAATTACAGTTTACATTTCTAAGGCAAGACTTGTGGCGGAACGGTGGTCGGAGGCTCTTTAGTAAATAAAAATGTATTAGTTGATAAAAATGTAATCTGCATTATACTCGATATTGTATTAAAATACCTAGGCAGTTGATGAATAAGAACCCCGTAGACTCCGCAACTATTTTGGCAATATTCGCATCACTTTTGAATTCAAATCTTTCTCTGTCTGCTTTTCTTTTCTTAAAATATTCAGCCACTTTAAAAATTACGGTTTTGACATCACGAGATAACGCACGACCCATCTTTGAATTTTTATCTCGTGTGCGTCTGACATTGACGGTCCGGTACAAATGACACTACCCGCCGCCACGAGCGTTGACGGCGGACTGACAGAGCGCGTCCCCCCCGCCTCGCCGCGCGCATACCTCAGGGAGTGCACAGCGGTTATGGCCATACTATAATGCAAACGGGATATCGACCGCGATTACCTTACACGTTTGATCGGGAGATCATCAAACCTATAAGGGAATCGCGATCAATATCGCGGTTTGTTGAGTAGGTATAGGATACTGACTGTAAACTCAATTTATATTTATGAGGCCTGTTTATTTGTCAAACTGCATCCTGAAAAGTTTAAAAAGAAAAGTGAAACAGTTTCATTTTCATTTATTCATTGATTAAGTCATGTGCATTTATATAAAGATGTTACATCGGTATTAGTCAATCCATGACGCCCTGTAAGGGCACACAATAATAATAATAATAATTAAAAGTTAATTTAACGTTTCTCGAGGTTGAAATTATAAATAATAAATATGAAATTATATTAAATTATCGCATGCATTAATATTGTTAAAATTTCTGTTTTTATTCTGTTATGGAGCTATCAAAATGTGATGTCTTAAATAGTAATATGATAATAATACAAAATGTCAAAACAAATTTGTGAATTTCTAATTATTAATTAACCACCATCACCATCACCACCATACCGCCATCTTACTCGTTAATCCTGCCGCTAAGCAGCAGTGCTTGCACTGTTGTGTTCCGGTGTGGAGAGTAAGACAGCCGATGTAATTACGGGCACAAGAGGCATTTCATCTTAGCCCTCTAGGTTGGCAACGCATCTGCAAACCCTCCGGAGTTGCGGGTGTCTATGGGCAGTGGTGATCACTTACCATTAGGTGACCCACTTGCTCGCTTGCCTTCCTCGTTGTATAAAAAAAAAGTACCTATTTGTCAAATGCAGGTAAGTATGTATAAGAATATTTACCCTATTTATAATAATATTACTTTACGGCGATGGAGAGGGCTATGCTCGGGGTTTCTCTGCGGGATATAATCAGAAATGATCATATCCGCAGTAGAACTAAAGTTACCGACATAGGCCGAAGAATTGCGAAACTTAAGTGGCAGTGGGCGGGGCACATTGCTCGCAGAACTGACGACCGATGGGGTCGGAAGGTTCTCGAATGGCGTCCACGGACCGGGAGACGAGCTGTTGGTAGGCCTCCAACAAGATGGAGCGACGACCTAGTAGGAATTGCGGGACCGCGGTGGATGCGGAAAGCACAAGACCGGTCTGAGTGGAGAGCCGCGGGGGAGGCCGCCGGCCAGCAATGAACGTCTTTCGGCTGACGATGATGATGATTACTTTACAATTTCATCATTTAAGAACTCGTCAACAGAATCCTGATAAATTAGTTTTACCTAAGATGCATAGATACAATTATGAAAGGTAAAAATAGTCACATTAAGTGCATAAAATTGTATAATAATTTACCGGAACCCATGAAAGTACTCCCTTTAAGATCCTTTAAAACCCAGCTGTACCGATGGCTGGTAAAGAAGTGTTTCTACTCTCTGAAGGAACTCTAATTAACATGTTACAATTATACCTGCATGTATCAAGTAGCTAAGCACAATATTTGCATGACTCTTTACGTTTAAATCTATGAATCTAAACTATCCACATAATGTAACATCTTATTTTGTACTACATTTAATGCGAATAAAATATATTTCTATTTCTGTTCCGTTTTCATTATGTCTAATGCATAACCGCGAATCATTTAAAACCGTTACTAACATTTCCTCAGGATGCACAATAACCGCTTCTTCCGCGAGAACCCCAAGGTGCTGCAAGTGAGGATCGGCAGCAACCACAGCCGCATCAGCGGGGAGGTGGTGGACGCGCTCGAGGTAACCTTCCAAGGTTCAGAAGTTGCTTATGGAAGCACCTGAACCTATGAACCTATGGAGGTTCATAGGGTAAAACTAAAAACAATTACTTTGCTCACCCGCGACCACAAGTGATTAGTACTTAATCTGAGGGTTGAGCACGATTTTACGTTTGCTGCGTAACGTAAAATCGAATAGTAAAAGTTATCGAGTTTGTATGACGTTCGGAACGGCGCCCGCCCGTCAGCGTATTTGGAACTAAAATTTAGTATGAGGTTTCTCGATCTCGATACGATAACCGTAACGTTGCGCAGCATTCGTAAAGTCGTGCTCGACCCTCCGTTTCGTAACCGTAACCGTTCAATTTCTACTTCCACTACTCAAGTAGTAGAAGTGGAAGTGGTGGCCTGTTGAATGGTTGTTATGGTGCTTCGTTAATGGCCTCGTGGAGAGTGCCGAAACGCGTCAGCGTGTAGTTTAGTGGTGGTGGTGATAGTTGGGTCAGAGGGTCGAGCACGACTTTACGAATGCTGCGTAACGTTACGGTTATCGTATCGAGATCGAGAAACCTCATACAAAATTTTAGTTCTAAATACGCTCACGGGCGGGCGCTGCTCCAAACGTCATACAAACTCGACAACGTTTACTATTAGATTTTACGTTACGCAGCTTTCGTGAAGTCGTACTCAACCCTCTGTGTGGCATGTGTTGATTCGTGTAGCAGCGGAGGCGGAGGTGTTGCATAGAAACATGCATTTGCCGCACAGATTAGGTATTTATCAATTGTGGTCGCGGGTAAGCAAAGTAATTGTTTTTAGTTCATAAATATGGACCTCCGCAAAGTAACGCCTGATTCAATAAACTATTCAAAGGGTAAAGATTCTCAAACCATGGTCCATGGGTTACTAAGGAGTCTGTGGCATAGTCGTAATGTCAGTGATACTTTGTATAAGACATTAATAAGTAATTAAGTAAGCAAACGCTTTATTGTATACCAAATCTGATAACAGATAACCTAAGCAACTCAGAAAAGCTGAAAACCCCCGAAATTGTCATTTCAAAGTCCGATATTCAAAAACGGGTAAAAAACCGCATCGAAATTAGACGATTCTTTTGGGAGCTATGATGCCACAGACAGGTATACAGATACACATAATACACTTGTCAAGCTTTATAAATAAACCTCCCCTTTTTGGGTCGGGGGCTAAGCAAATCACACTATCCTGACATTAGGTATATCACAATAAATCCGCATTTTAACTATACAATATAAAATGAACGACCACTTGAAATGGCGAATCATCCATTAATATTTGATTCAGAAACGGTTCGGTTAAGAGACCGTTGTCACGGGTAGAATCTACCTGTCACCACGCTCGAGGGAACTTCGAAATGTTAAGCCAGGTATTTTCGCTTATAATCGTAATGTGGTCCAAATTCATTTATTTCGTATTATGAACTAAAAACAATTACTTTACTCACCCGCGACCACAAGTGAAAAATTGTTCTATCTGTGCGGCAAATGTAAAATAATTAAATAAAAACTAATAATTAGATCCGCAATATAGGCTTCGTCATGAGTGTACAAGAAATTTCCCAAAAGGCCCGATCCCCCCTCCTCCATTTCCTCTATCCCTTTTCCTCCGTAAAGGCCGGCCACGGACTAGTGACTATCTTGGGGTTGCTGGTTCTCATGGGTGGCGGTGATCGCTTACCATCAGGAGACCCGCTTGCTCGCTAGCCTCCCTCTTTCAAATTTTTTTTTTTTTACTAGTGGCGAAGGGAGGGGGAGGCCTTTGCTCAGCCAGTAGGTTAGTATATTAGGCTAAAAAAAAATTTATTCCAATTTTTTTGTGGGTAACGATGGGCCTCATAAGGAACCTCAATGTCACTCAGAGGGCGATGGAGAGGGCTATGCTCGGGGTTTCTCTACGGGATAGAATCAGAAATGATGATATCCGCAGTAGAACTAAAGTTACCGACATAGCCCGAAGAATTGCAAAACTTAAGTGGCAGTGGGCGGGGCACATTGCTCGCAGAACTGATGGCTGATGGGGTCAGAAGGTTCTCGGATGGCGTCCGCGGACCGGGAGACGAGCTGTCGGTAGGCCTCCAACAAGATGGAGCGACGGCCTGTTAAAGATCGCGGGGTCGCGGTGGATGCGGAAAGCACAAGACCGGTCTGAGTGGAGAGCCTTGGGGAGGCCTATGTTCAGCAGTGGACGTCTTTCAGCTGAGATGGTGATGACGATGAATTTTTTTCAGGTCTACTTCCATCCGGCGTACAACCCTCGTACTCTGCGGAACAACATCGCCGTCATCAGGCTCCGATACCGTCTCTTCTTCAACTACCACCGGGTGCCGAAGATCATCCAGATATCCCACTTGCCGAGTACCCCGGCGCCCACTTCTGAAGTCCTGGTCATGGGCTGGGGCGTCACCAAGGTAAAGCATAACCACTTCTGATACGAGCAGAGAAAAACATACCTAAATACAGCTAGTAATAGTACTTTTTGATACAAGTGTGGAAATTATGTCATTTTGCTTGAGTACCGAAGTGTTGCCGAATATTCGAATGCTGCGTAACGTAATCGAGGAATGTATATCATGACGTTTGGAACAGCGCCCGCCTGTGAGCGTATTTGATACTAAAATTTTATATGAATAAGTTTCTAGATTTCGATACGATACCGTTACGTCATATACGTCAATTAATGGCGCTATTGTGTTAAGTACAGGTCTATGTGTGTTGACGGGTGAGCAAAGTAATTGTTTTTAGCTAGTGAAAGTAACGCGAAAAAAGTCATTGTTAAATGTCTAAAAAAAACGTTTGTTGTCAGATGTCGCAGCGACTTGCGTACGAGCCCATTTTCCTGCAGCGCAAGTTTCTGCCTGTCTACCCGAACCACTTTTGCAAAGAGATTTATGGGGAGTGAGTGTTACATTGTCACCCTAGGGCTATAAAACAAAAATGACTGCCAATGTTTATAAAATGTAGCGTTCCTTTATAAACCGGACAGGCTCCGTACGTTAATTATTTGAATTCCATTTTCTTTTAATTTTAATGCCATATACATTTCTTATAGGTTTTTCTGTAATCTACATATGGGCAAAGAACTATTTTTCGTGTTTTTTTTCAACGCTTTCGGCCCTATAGTTTCGGAGTTTAGGGGGGGAGGTCAATTTTCGCCTATTTTCTTCAGAACGATTTCTCTTAAAATTAAAATATAAATTAAAAAATTCATTCTCCCATGTACCTACTTAAATTGTCAACCAGCAGAGGCAATGAACATGTGTTAGAATGTTTTTTTTTTCTTTTCAAAGTAAAACCTTACAGGGGTGTTCTTAATACTCAACTCCTGGCTGAAGTCTTGACGGTTCATTAAATCGAACCCTGTTTACTTGATTATATCACTAAATATGTTGGTTGCAGCAAGTTCATCACACAAACAATGTTTTGTGCTGGCACCATGACCACCGGCGAAGGGGCTTGCGATGTAAGTTGATAATATAGATCTACAAACCATAATAATACTATGACAACTCAGTGTTTCTTAACCCTTTTCCAGGCAAAGGCATACTGCCTCTGACTATGACTGACATTCGATTGTTATTTTTCAACTCTACTGTCGGCCCCTATTTCGCCATCTTTACAGTCAGTGTCAGTGTTATATGACAATTCGAACTACATTTCATTGACAATATGAAGCGCGCTAAAACAAAAGCTCTTCAAGTCAGCAGTCGACACCGGAATGTCATTGAAAATTGACATTGTAAAGTTGGTGAAACGGGCTTGGAAAATGGTCAAGTGATTGTAACCCTATTATTCATAAACCTATTTTAACTAAAACAATATGCCCTTAAAGTTCGTTTGTCCTTTTATGTCACATTGACATTTCAATTTCCTCGGCTCTCTTACTCTCCACGCCGGAACACGACCGTGCAAGCACTGCTTAGTGGCAGGATTCGCGAGTAAGATGGTGGTAGCGATCCGGACGGACTTCGCACAAAGTCCTACCACCCGCCGTTTACTTCACTAGGATTAATTATTACGGAGGGTAGTTTCATGTTGAAAGATGATTTGTAATTTCAGCATGACGCAGGTGGGCCAGCCGTGATAGCAGGCCAGCTGGTTGGCATCATCTCCTTTGGCCCCACGGTCTGTGGATACCCCAACGCACCTACAGTCTTCACTCTTGTCGGTGCCTTCGCTGATTGGATAGAGCAAGTCAACGAAACGGTGTGCTTCAGTTTTTATTTTATCGCAATTTACATTTTTATCACAAATGATGGTATCCGCAGTAGAACTAAGGTTACCGTCATAGCCCGAAGAATCGCGAAACTTAACAATAAGCGGGGCACGTTGCTCGCACGACTGATGGCCCATGGGGTCAGAAGGTTCTCGAATTGCGTCCGCGGACCGGGAGACGAGCTGTCGGTAGGCCTCCAACAAGATGGAGCGACGACCTGGTGAAGGCGTCCACTGCTGGACATAGGCCTCCCTCAAGGTTCTCCACTCAGACCGGTCTCGTGCTTCCCGCATCTACCGCGATCCCGCGATCTTTACCAGGTCGTCGCCCCATCTTGTTGGAGACCAGTAGGTAGTCAGTAGACTAGCTCGTCTCCCAGTCCGTGGACGCCATTCGAGAACCTTCTGGCCCCATAGGCCATCAGTGCCACGTAAGTTAATAAAAATAAATAAATAAATAAATAAATACCACGGGACAATTTGACACCAATTGACCTAGTCCCAAACTAGGCAAAGCCTGTACTATGGGTACTAGACAACGGATAAACATACTTATATAGATAAATACATACTTATATACATATTAAACATCCAAGACCCGAGAACAAACATTCATATTCATCATACAAACATCTGCCCCGACCGGGATTTGAACCCGGGACCTCAAGCTTCATAGTCAGGGTCTCTAACCACTAGGCTATTCGGTCGTCAGTAAGTTTCGCAATTCTTCGGCCAATATCGGTACTTAGTTCTACTGCGAAAATCATCACTTCTCATTCTATCCCGCAGACAAATCCCGAGCGGATTGGATAATGTTTATTATTATTAATTAAATTATCGTATTTTCACAGATGCCTGACTACTACCGTGGCAAGGCACGTACTACGTCCACTACTCCTTACACCTCCGGCATCAAGCTGATAGCCTCTGAAGACTTTGTCACCGACAGAGTCATAAATCTCATACAGGCGAAGATAATACCTGAAGAGTTCAAGCCGACAGAGCAACACTTCCGAGCTGACGAGGAGTGGGGAGTCGACGATTGATAAAATGCTTACAATATTAAAGCAATGCTTTTAACATTCGTGTTTTTGAGTTCTTCATTCACTGACTCGCTGACTCACAAACGTACCATCTAACATACTCACTCACTTTCTAACTCGTCCACCGTACGGTTTAATGTTATTTATTTAAGTTGTTGCCCGCGACTTCGTCCGCTTACATTTCGGTTATCGCTATCCCGCGGGAACTATATAATTTTCCCGAATAAAAAGTAGCCTATATTATTCCTCAATATTCAATCTTCTTACCAAATTTCATCTAGATTGGTGCAGCGGTTTTCCCGTGAAGAGGTAACAAACGGACAGACAGAGAGACAGAGTTACTTTCACATTTATAATATTAGTTAGGATTAGGATTTAAGTGTGTCTGTTCGTGTTTTTTGTACAGTCAGCAGCAGTAGTTGCTAAGCAACCGAAGCGCTCACAATGATTAAGCACATAAGAGCTTATGCAGATCATTGTGAGCGCTTCGGTTGCTTACTGCTGACTGTACATTTAAACTAAATGATTAACAATTTTAGTTATTCCTCTGTTTTCTTTAATAACAGTACGATGCTATGAAATAATAATATTACGACTAATTTCATTTTGGATTTTCCAAGGCAACCAGAATCTTGCTGACCTCGTGTTACAAAGTGCAAATGAAACAACAAGATACCCGCGTTGTTCAAGGGACTACTTGAAACAACACGCTGTAGCTCAAACACTTAAAACAACACCCTGTAGCACTCGAGGCTTCGCATTACGCTGAGTAGCAAATAATAATCTAAGCATACAAGTAACAAATTACATTCTTAAGTGGCACGACGCGCAGGGCTGCCAATTGGGAGTTTTTTCCCCAACTTCAGGGGAACGTTAGGAAGTGGCAATTTTTGGCGTGGAAATTTTAGAGAAGCAATTTTCACTGGCGTCGTGATCATGGGCTTTACATTATTATAATCTAAAATATGTCTTTTATGAAGGCAACTTACATAAATAGCATAAATAGGAAGGAAACGGCTTGCCGCAACATTATGCTGAGTGGGGCCCATTTTCACATAGTTCGGTGTAATCTTGTGTGTTAAATTAGACAGGTACTTCTGTTCCTCTATTTTATCTACACACATATCATAAGTCCTCTATAGTGCGTTCAGAAACGTTTCGATGTCGTAATGACTTTTCAATATCGAATTCGATTTTTCGAATTCGACAACCAACGTAATTTACAATCATAGTGAAATAAAACGGATCACTCACTTATATAAGTGGAGTTCAGTCCGACATGTATAATTAATCATGTGATTTATTTTTTATTTTTACAAAAAAAAAACAGTTTACGAAACGTCAGCTTGGTATGTTTGTCTATGATTTAAAAAAAACCAGTCGAATTCGTGACAGGTATGGGTATGATACATGCCTTCGGCTTCTGAACCCATCTTAGAGTACACACATATTATAAGTACTCTAAGATGGGTTCAGAAGCCGAAGGCTTATATCATACCCATACCAGTCACGAATTTAACTGTTTTTTTTTAATTATAGACAAACATACCGAGCTGACGTTTCGTAAACTGTTTTTTTATTATTGTAAAATAAAATAAAATATCACATTATTATTTATACATGTCGGACTGAACTCGACTTATATACGTGAGTGATCCGTTTTATTTCACTATGATTATAAATTGCGTTGGTTTTCAAATTTGAAACATCGAATTCGATATCGAAAAGTCATTACGATATCGAATTCGATGTCGTAATGACTATTACTTTACTGGAAGTGGTGGTGGTGGTGCTGGGGCTGGCGCTGTCGGCGAGAAGGCGACGGCGTACTGAAATGCTGGTCATTTTCTACGGTTTCTGAACGCACTATAGAGGACTTATGATATGTGTGTAGATAAAGTAATGTATGCAACTCCACATAATTAGGCCTTAAAACACTCGTGTGATCCTATTATGAAACTCAGCTTCGCCTCGTTTCATAAAAACACGCTCGTGTTTTAAGGACCCTCATTATGTAGCAGTTGCATAAACTACTATTATGCGTTCTGAAACCGTAGATAATGTAAAGACCATCATGACGACAGTAAATTTTCGTCTTCGAAAACCAATAGGTACAATTTAAACATAGACCTCAATTAAAAAAAAAATCGATGCAATTTGTCCATGATTAAAAAAACCGGCCAAGTGCAAGTCGGACTCGCGCACGAGGGTTCCGTAGAAAGATGTTAACGCTTTTCCCCATTGTTTTTAGAAGTCCAGTGTTAGAAGAGCCCTGCTCCTAATCAAAATGTACAAAGTGTGGGCTCAACTTATGTTGGTCTGCGAAATCTACAGACAGATATAAAAAAATAAGATTTTGGGACTTTTTGGAGTAGTTGTGCTATAAGAGCTACCTTCATACCAAATTTCAAGTTTCTAGGACAACTAGAAGTACCCTTTAGGTTTTCTCAGTACGGCGATTTGTATGGAAACCACCTTTTTAATGGCTGTATCTTTTGATTGCGTTCACCTGAAAGGTTGATTTTTTCACAGCTTTAAGGGACCGCAGGCTTGAGTATTTGATATTAATTTCAGCATGCTACCTACACGCGTTCTAGAGAAAAAGGGTCTGGACAGACAGACAGACAAGGGTTCCGTTTTTTCCTTTTGAGGTACGGAACCCTAAAAAACAGCCAAATTCGAGACAAGTTTATTATGCCAACAGATGGTAAGTGTTTACCACTACCCATAGACATCTGCAACACAGAAGGGATATAGGTGCGCTGCCAGCCTAGAGGGCTGAGACAAAATGTGCCTCGTGTGTGTTTTCCAGCTGTCTTACTCCCCACACCAGGACACACCAGCGCAAGACCGGCAACATTAGCAAGTACGAAGGTGGTAGCGATCCAGACGGACCTTATACAATGTCTGTTCACGGCGCAAACAAATAGAGTAATGTTTTGTACATAATTTAATAGAATAAGAATTATATTTTTTATAAACTCACTGAAACATGAATACACAGAAAAAAACCAGAAAAATGCCAACCCCGGGAATCGAACCTGGATCCTCGACACTCCGGGTCGTGTGCTCTTCCCCTACACCACGATTGGACATAGAGGAAAGGCCGAATTTTTTCCATGTATTCAAATCTTAGCTTGTTTTTATCACTTTTTGCAGTGACTAGCGCCATCTATGCGATTACTTCGTAAACCGAAAACAACGCACCCTTTCGAAACTTATCAGTTTACCCAGGCTCAACAACGAGATGGCGCACTAAAGCAAAGTGATAAAAACAAGCTAAGATTTGAATACATGGAAAAAATTCGGCCTTTCCTCTATGTCCAATCGTGGTGTAGGGGAAGAGCACACGACCCGGAGTGTCGAGGATCCGGGTTCGATTCCCGGGGTTGGCATTTTTCTGGTTTTTTTCTGTGTATTCATGTTTCAGTGAGTTTATAAAAAATATAATTGATATTCACGGGAAAACCGTAAAAATAAAAAATTGGGAGAAAAAATACAAAAAGATACTCCTACTGAGATCATGAATTGATTGCTTTAGTGCGCCATCTCGTTGTTGAGCCTGGGTAAACTGATAAGTTTCGAAAGGGTGCGTTGTTTTCGGTTTACGAAGTAATCGCATAGATGGCGCTAGTCACTGCAAAAAGTGATAAAAACAAGCTAAGATTTGAATACATGGAAAAAATTCGGCCTTTCCTCTATGTCCAATCGTGGTGTAGGGGAAGAGCACACGACCCGGAGTGTCGAGGATCCGGGTTCGATTCCCGGGGTTGGCATTTTTCTGGTTTTTTTCTGTGTATTCATGTTTCAGTGAGTTTATAAAAAATATAATTGATATTCACGGGAAAACCGTAAAAATAAAAAATTGGGAGAAAAAATACAAAAAGATACTCCTACTGAGATCATGAATTGATTGCTTTAGTGCGCCATCTCGTTGTTGAGCCTGGGTAAACTGATAAGTTTCGAAAGGGTGCGTTGTTTTCGGTTTACGAAGTAATCGCATAGATGGCGCTAGTCACTGCAAAAAGTGATAAAAACAAGCTAAGATTTGAATACATGGAAAAAATTCGGCCTTTCCTCTATGTCCAATCGTGGTGTAGGGGAAGAGCACACGACCCGGAGTGTCGAGGATCCGGGTTCGATTCCCGGGGTTGGCATTTTTCTGGTTTTTTTCTGTGTATTCATGTTTCAGTGAGTTTATAAAAAATATAATTGATATTCATGGGAAAACCGTAAAAATAAAAAATTGGGAGAAAAAAATACAAAAAGATACTCCTACTGAGATCATGAATTGATTGCTTTAGTGCGCCATCTCGTTGTTGAGCCTGGGTAAACTGATAAGTTTCGAAAGGGTGCGTTGTTTTCGGTTTACGAAGTAATCGCATAGATGGCGCTAGTCACTGCAAAAAGTGATAAAAACAAGCTAAGATTTGAATACATGGAAAAAATTCGGCCTTTCCTCTATGTCCAATCGTGGTGTAGGGGAAGAGCACACGACCCGGAGTGTCGAGGATCCGGGTTCGATTCCCGGGGTTGGCATTTTTCTGGTTTTTTTCTGTGTATTCATGTTTCAGTGAGTTTATAAAAAATATAATTGATATTCACGGGAAAACCGTAAAAATAAAAAATTGGGAGAAAAAATACAAAAAGATACTCCTACTGAGATCAGAATAAGAATTTGTAAATATTTGGTAAATAATTAATATAGAAAGAGGTGGGGAGAGCGCGCGAGTGGTGGGGATGCTCAAATGATATAAAATGGCGGCCGCCGCCGCAGTACGAGACTCTCTCGGTGCCCAGCACTAGAAAATCATCTCCACCTCTCAAGCATCGAGCCACCTCTAACTACTCACCACAATCAAGAGTTTCAGTTCTTCCCCTATTCAGGCATTTTAAAATACGGTCCACTGAAGAATACCGGGCCAACCCCCACAATGTCGTATCACTCGTCTGCCTGTTTTTATACCCTCAAGCAATTATAACGGATAGTTTCGGTTAACTTTCGGGAAAAAACTATTTAAAATTGGCAACCCTGATCAACCACAAAATACTCAGATACTTACTTTAGTCGCGGTTTTCCAGGAATTTGTCCCTTTCGTGTAATACGTGATAGAAAAAGAGGTGAGCTGTCGACAAAGGGAATTTGTGGTTATTAGTGAAGAACGCACTTTATTGCAGGTGCATAGGTCCGTCCGGATCGCTACCACCATATCCTGCAACGAAGCAGCAGTGCTTGCACGTTGTGTTCCGGTGTGGACAGTATGATAGCTATGAAAATAACAGGCATAAGAGGCATTTCATCTCACCTCTCTAGGTTGGCAACGCATCTGCAATCCCTCTAGTTTTGCGGATGCCTATGGGCAGTGGTGATCACTTGACAGTCGTGTAAAAAGAGGTAGAGGTAGTCATCAGCACGCCGAAAATTAAGCGCAGAAAAGGCTACAAATTGTAGCCTCTTTGACGACAATCTCTGTCAAATAATGTCCAAACTTGGGCGCAATTTTTCTCAAAATGTTCGGACCATGTTTTTCGATTGTCTTGTGAGCATATGACGTATCTTTACTTATAATAAAACTAGGCGTTGCCCGCGACTTCGTCCGCGTACATTTCGGTTATCGCTATCCCGCGGGAACAATATGATTTTCCCGAATAAGAAGTAGCCTATGTTATTCCTCAATATTCAAACTACCCTCTTACCAAATTTCATCTAAGTTGTAAGTTGAAGAGGTAACAAATCGACAGACAGAGGGACAGAGAGACAGAGTTACTTTCACATTTTTTATAATATTAGTTAGGATGTTAGGATCATTGTCAGAAATACGAAATGTTGTCAGTTAACAAATAACATTATTTACCATGTAGTTCGAGTGTTTCTCAGACAAGGGCAAACATCTTGGACGAAAACCCTTCCGAAAAGCTCGCGAAAGCGCCGCTAAAAGCTTTCTGAGCTCAGGGGTGTATTTTTGTGAAAGATAAAGTGGTAATTATTTGTATGTTTGTACCTAAATGTAAGGTACCTAAGTGCCTATTATAAACAACGATCAAAATAACCTAACCAACTTAGAGAGAAAAGTTGAAAAACCCCCGACACTGTCAGTTTAAAGTTCAATATTTCAAAAACTGCTCAACCGATTTTATTGAAACTTAGCTAAAAACTATTGCAATTAAACAAGCTCTCAGCTAATAAAAACCGCATCGAAATCGATCCATACGTTTGGGAGCTGTAATGCCACAGACAGGTACACAGATACACGGGTCAAACTTATAACACTCCTCTTTTTCGTCAGGGGTGAATAAATCAGACTTAAGTAAGTAAGTAAGTAAGTAAGTAAGTAAACACTTTATTGTACAAAAAATAGGATAAAACACAAGTTACAACAATAACATTTGAGTACAAAGGCGGACTTATCCTTAAACGCGAATGCGATCGAGCCGTTTTCTTGTGCCAAAACACAAAAATTACACTAGAAGCCCTGTGTGTTTTACAACACAGACAGAACCACAAAACGCTGTATACCGCCCAAGTGGCGTATGAAACCGAGTGCAGTCGTCAACATAACTGAAAGGTGTTCTGTTACACCGTCACGACGTATTTCAGTCACAAAACGTAAAAAATATTCTGATCAATTGAGAATCTCCTACTTTTTTTGAAGTCGGTTAAAAAGAGGAAAGAAATGTAACGGATAGTTACGCAATATCCGGCCGGATACCGGATTTTTAAAAACGTCTTTTTCCCAAATTGGTGTCTTTATTTACTGAAGACCTGTTTAAGTTTTGTTGTAACTGTCGTTATTGCGTATTTAATAAATCGATTAGTAAACCAAGCACGAGGTTCCGAATCCTGCGTAACGTTACGCTATCGTATCGAAATCGAGAAACCTCGTACCAAATTTAAGTTACAAATAGGTACGCTCACCGCCGGGCGCTGTTCCAAACGTCATACAAATTTCCCGATGACGTTACTACTCGCTTGCGTTACGCAGGATTCGAATATTCGTACTCGGGCTTCTGTAAGCAAACAATTCGTTTTTTATTTTTTTCTAATTATTGCACCGCCGCGAACTTCAGTCCGCTCCAGACCGCTTTCCTCGTGCAACGCAACGACAAGTTTTGAAAACAAAATGCGTTGTCGTTAAATAATAATTAACTCTCCAAACACCACCAAAAAGTTTAATAATAATAATAATAATAACAATAATTTTATTTTCAGACCAGGTCCATACGGTTTACGAAATACATAGGTATATACAAATTAACTAAAATAAACAAAAGAAAATGACACTTAGAGATTAGGGGCGCGCATGCATACGCCCCCAACGGCTCAACATAGGGCTGTCACAATGCCACCAGGCCCCCGTTTCATAAACGTGACAGGTGACAAATGACAACGACAATTCATCCTACACTTCAAAGTTAATATGAAGTCTGGTTATACAAATACTTTTCAAGCCAGTAATCTACACCAAACTGTCGTTGTCATTTGTCACCTGTCACGTTTATGAAACGGGGGCCAGGATGATGGTTAAACTGCTAATCGAGGTATTTTCTTTCATCAGTAAATTTAATCCGAAAATATCGTAAAATTATTACACGCTCGGTTCCCTTGGGATTTTGACTAACAACTGTCTGCTATGAACTAAAAACAATTACTTTGCTCACCCGCGACCACTAATGACAAATAGTTATATCTGATTCAATAAATTAACTGTCTGCTAATTAAAAAACGTCCTACAGTCAAGAGCAAAAAAAACGGGTCACTTTGCATGGAATTGTTCATACAAAGTGACCCGTTTTTATTGCTCTTGAGTATATTTCGTAGATTACTTACCTCGTGCTTACCTCACAATGAAGGCTCGCGGAAAAAATCGCTAGGATCGTTAGTTAAGTGTCGAGTGGGGTTTATCTGTCAATTTAAACCAATCACAGGCCAGTAGCTTGTCTCTCATTGAGTTATTAAGAAGTTCCGTGAACTGTCCTACGCCCGTTGTAGGCGGTCGAGAATTTTGATTACTACGAACCGTCCAACAAAGCTGCTTAGTAACTTACCTGAAACAAAACAAATTCCTTTAAATACAATATAAAGTTTCAAGTGATGTTTTACTCAAAAGCTTAAGCGAAGATAATCCACTAAAGTTAATTTAAGCGTACAAGGCGAAAATAAGTCAAGCGGTGAGAGTGAAATTCCCGTCTAAGGCCATTTTTGAATGGAATACTTGTATTTTCAGTGATAAATCTACTGTAAGTAAGTGAACACTTTATTGTACAAGAGAAACAGGATAAAAACACAAGTTACAACAATAACAGTAACAGTAACAACAGTAACAGTTACAACAGTAACAGTTACAACAGTAACAGTTACAACAGTAACAGTTACAACAGTAACAGTTACAACAGTAACAGTACAGTTAGTACAGTACAGTACAATTAGTGCAGTAGTGCAGTTAGTTAGTTATTGTGGCAGTGTTTTTAATTTATTTATTTGAGACATTTATAAAGATACACATCATGTTTGAACATGGAGCGAGTTGTGGTTGTAAGTTGTTTCTGTGTGCGAAAACTGTGAGTTTTATTTCTCTATTGTGGCTTGAGCCCCGATCTAAAAAATCTGTGTACCTATCTGTGGAAACATAATAAAATATCTTCCAAACGGATGGACAGATTTCGATGCGATTTTTTAATCGAAATCTAGTTTAATCGAGACTGTTCTTAGCTGAAATTCATTAAAATATTGACATACTGAACTTTGAAATGACATTGTCGGGGTTTTTCAACTTTTCTAAGTTGGTTACGTTATTGCGGTGTAACAGACGGAATATTTTAAAATCCCCACATGCTCTTTCTCTCTTCGAACAGAGAACATGAATAAAACAGATTTATGTGTTCTTTTAGATAATGAAACTAAGGTTATTGCTGTCATAACTTTCCTTTAGAGTAATTTGTGTTATATTGTTGTAGATAATCCCATAACCAGCTTGGAAAAGTTGATAAACACAGGACATTGTCATTTCAAAGTCCAATATTTCAAAAACGGGTGAACTGATTTTAATGAAGCTAAGCTAAGAACCGTCTCGATTAAACTAGCTTTCGATTAAAAAAACCGCATAGAAATCTGTACATCCGTTTAGGAGCTATGATGCCACAGACAGATACACAGACACACAGATACACAGGATTGAGCTCAATCTTATAACACCCCTCTTTTTCATCGGGGGTTAAAAAAACGGAACCCTTATAGGATCACTTTGTTGTCCGTCTCTGTCTGTCTGTCTGTCTGTCAAGACCCTCAAGCCTGCAGTCCCTTGAAGCCGTGAAAAAATCAAACTTCTAAGTCAACGCAATCAAAAGATACAGTCATTACAAAGGCTACTTATTTCCATACAAATTGCCGATTTCCAAAAACCTAAAGGGTACTTCCAGTTGCCCTAGAAACTTGAAATTTGGTATGAAGGTAGCTCCTATAGCACAACCACTCCGAAAAGTCTCAAAATCTTAAATTTTTACGTCTGTTTGTAGATTTCACAGACCAATATAAGTTGACCCCACACTGCGTACATTTTAAATAATAAAATAAATAAATAAATAAATATCATGGGACAATTGACACCAATTGACCTAGTCCCAAACTAGGCAAAGCCTGTACTATGGGTACCAGACAACGGATAAACATACTTATATAGATAAACACATACTTATATAGGTACATATTAAACATCCAAGACCCGAGAACAAACATTCGTATTCATCATACAAACATCTGCCCCGACCGGGGGTCGAGCTAGGGACCTCAAGCTTCATACTCAGGGTCTCTAACCACTAGGCTTTCCGCTCGTTATGTGTATTTTGCTTAGGAGCAGGGCTCTGCTAACACTGGACTTCTTAAAACACTGGGGAAAAGCATTAAAATCTTTCAACGGAACCCTCGTGCGCGAGTCCGACTCGCACTTGTCCGATTTTTTTGTAATCGATTCCACTTTCAATATTGAATAAACCACTTTCAGGAGTTCAGTCAGTTACTGACTAATACACCTTTTATAGTATCTAAGTATAAGTAAAAAAAGGCGTGATAACCCATTGATTTGACCTGTAGCCTCTCAAGCAGAGGGTCGTGGGTTCAAACCCCGACTCGCACCTCTGAGATTACATTTGTAATTTAAATTTACCATGAGCTTTTCGGTGAAGCAAAACGTCACAAGGAAACCCTCACACTCCTTCGAAGCAATTCAATGATGTGTGTGAAGTTCCCAAACCGCACTGGGCCCGCGTGGGGACTATAGCCCAAGCCCTCTCTGAAGCCTGTGCCCAGCTGTGGGACGTAAAAAAGGCTGATGATGATGATGATAAGTAAATTCTGTGGTTTCTTTGCTTCTTCTAGATTCCACGTTCTAGTCACTATAACTTTAACAATGTCAACTAATTACAAACTTAAATGCAAAACGTCCCTAGGGGGAGGTTAACCTTCGCACCCTATTTAACTTTGTCGGTTAACAGGCATTCCCAGGAAAGTAGACCTTAATTAGTGGGAATAAGGGCTCCATGAATGTTGCCAGGGAAGCTGTTATATCGTTGAGGGGTCAACAAATTGTTTTATGCATTGTTATAGTAATAAAACTCTAATGAGGTTTTTAACCGATTCACCTACTGAACTGAAAAGACTGGTTTTTTTCTGCATTCAATCTAAAGAATTGCGTATGAAAGGCCTAAATGGGTTCTTTTAGTGCCGAGTCAGTCGTATAACATAAAAAGGACTAATTACATCTTTGTACAATCAACAAAAATTAGATACCTAATAAATTATTGATGTGTTAAGAAAGAAAACAAAAAAAAAATGACTATTTTAAATGAAAATTACGTCCGGGCCGTGTTTCATAAAGCTACAAGTTACAATTTACAAGCGGAAATCTCTTTCAAACAAAAGGTGATAGAATGGGACTTCCGGCATAAGAATAAATAATAATATAGTAGAACAGAAACTCCCGCTCCGGACGAGCTCAAGGTCGCGATATTAGAGTACTCGTTAAACGAACTACTCAGTCAGGCTGTCACGGCCGGCGTCGCCGCACGCGAGTTTGGTTGTTTATAATTTGGTTATATATATATATGGTAATAGTTTTAGGTGAGCCTGTATGTACTTTATTTTATATTTGTAGATAAGTAATACTTACTTAAATCACCTTAAATGGCTTCATTTGGTATGACACTTATAATAACTTCTTATTTAGAAGTGTCTATAATTATGTAGGTACGTAATGATTTATAAATCTCATATTTTGTAAAACTAGAATAAAATAATGATTTCAAAGAAAAGAAAAACTTACGTCATAAGCGATATTATCTTTAGATGTAAGAACGTAATATTTGTAGTGTACCTACTTAATTATATTAATTAACTCTTAATAACTACTTACATTAATAAACTTAATAAATAATTAATGTACGACTTGAAACTAAACTTAATTCTATAAATTATTATTGTATAAATAAATTCCTAATTATGCCATTACATCTTGCATAATAATGTATAGTAATAATTATAAGTAATAACAAACATGTTTATTTTCATACGAATATTTTGTACGTAACGCGGACAAGCGAACCTAAGTTTCGTATTAGATGGCGCGCATCACGCGGCTGCTGCGTGCGAGGCGGTCGCTCGACCGGTTGCGCGTGCGCCGAACGCCGAGCGCCGCGCCAGTACTTACGCCCATCCGCCGCGGAGCGCATGTCGCTTGTTGATGCTCCCTAAAGTACTAAATCTAAACCGCTTACGCTGTAGCAAATAGTGTTCTAGTGCTTGTGCTTGTCTGACTATCCTACTCTGTGCCTTTAGACTTTCTGTGGCTAAATTATTAACTTTCTCCTTCTATAATTGTATTGTGTTTCGTGCATTAAAGTGTTGTTGTTTACATCCGGACTTTTCGTTAATGTCAGCTTTGGATAACCCAAGCAGCAGCTACATATTTAATAGCAAGCAACCCTAGTAACACGCCTGGACGACAGAGGGGTGTAACGACGTGAAGGGGGAAGTAGGTATATAAATGGCGGCGTTTTGGACTCGGTCAAAAGAGTTTCCGTTCTACTATGTTGTTATTTATTCTTATGCTTCCGCTTATAAACTGTAACTTGTAGCTTTATATAAAATACGGCCCAGGTAGTTTAACATGCCAAAATAAACTTCTCTCTTAATCCCAACTTTCCCACAGAATCTGCAAAATTCCAGCTTGAACCGGTTGGAACCGGTTTCATCCGCTTCCCGCCGGTTCGCCGGCCGTACACAATTGGGATTTACTTCTGTCATAAAGCCTTTGTTTTCGAAATTTTGCAGCTTAAGTCACTGGAGCTGCTGTAGTTTATTATGAAGGCAAATTTTGTTGGATACCTACTAAAATTTCAAAGAAGCTAAATTAAAATACTTGCGAATCGGGAGACGAGCTGTAGGCACTCGGCAGTAGGCAGGCCTCCAACAAGATGGAGCGACGACCTGGTAAAATCAAGGGACCGCGGTGGATGCGGAAAGCACAAGACCGGTCTTAGTGGAGAGCCGCGGGGGAGGCCGCCGGCCAGCAGTGGACGTCTTTCGGCTGACATGATAATGATGAAATTAAATATCAAGGGACAATTGACACCGTCAAATGATTACTTATGTGGTAAAACCATAAAAAAAAATTGAAAAGTCAAAACGATCGCTCTCATAATTAAAAAAAAAGCATACAGCTGAATTGAGAACCTCCTTTTTTGAAGTCGGTTAAAAAAGAGGAATTTCACAGTACCGAAAATGACTCTTAAATTCACTACCGATATCTGACAGATAGGTACCGTCTCCGTTTCAAAGTCAAAGTGATTTTATTGTAAACATCTAGGTATACCTACAAAACAGTACCGTGACTGACTGACTGACTGACAACGCACAGCCTAAACCACTGGACCTAGAGACTTGAAATTTGGCAAACATATACCTTGAGTATCCTAGAGGTGCACTAAGAAAGGATTTTACGAAATTCCCACGGGATAGGGAACTAGCCCATTTTGAAATATTTCACGGGGGCAAAGCCGCGGAGCATTTATTCTTGTTATATACATAACTAGTAACTGGAAGCCGTGATAGCCTAGTGGTTTGACCTGTCGCCTCTGAAGCAGAGGGTCGAGGGTTCAAACCCCGGCTCGCGCCTCTGAGTTTATCGGAATTTATGTACGAAATTACAATTGTAATTTATGATGAGCTTTTCGGTGAAAGAAAACATCGCGAGGAAACCTGCACACTCCTGCGAAGCAATTCAATGGTGTGTGTGAAGTTCCCAATCCGCACTGGGCCCGCGTGGGAGCTATAGCCCAAGCCCTCTCATTCTGAGAGGAGGCCTGTGCCCAGCAGTGGGACGTAAATAGGCTGATGATGATGATGACATAACTGGTTACACTGATTTAAGCCAGCCTTAAAACTCGGGACTCGGGGGGTTTCTGTTACGTCGGGAGCAAGGAGAAAAGCGAAACAACCGGTAGCTAGCAATACACTTGCAGCGACCCTAGCAATACACTTGTAGCGACCCTAGCAATACACTTGTAGCGACCCTAGCAATACACTTGTAGCGACCCTAGCAATACACTTGTAGCGACCCTAGCAATACACTTGTAGCGACCCTAGCAATACACTTGTAGCGACCCTAGCAATACACTTGTAGCGACCCTAGCAATACACTTGTAGCGACCCTAGCAATACACTTGTAGCGACCCTAGCAATACACTTGTAGCGACCCTAGCAATACACTTGTAGCGACCCTAGCAATACACTTGTAGCGACCCTAGCAATACACTTGTAGCGACCCTAGCAATACACTTGTAGCGACCCTAGCAATACACTTGTAGCGACCCTAGCAATACACTTGTAGCGACCCTAGCAATACACTTGTAGCGACCCTAGCAATACACTTGTAGCGACCCTAGCAATACACTTGTAGCGACCCTAGCAATACACTTGTAGCGACCCTAGCGCCACACGCGAGTGACGTCACTGTTCTACGTCACTGTTCTACATCGCGCTAACGAAGTTTCTCAAGTCGATTGCATAAATACAACTTCCAACTCTCTTCCTTCGGACTTCGGTCCCCAGGCATAACATCTGCCTGGAGAGGGATCTGTCTATTGGAGTCCTCCCCAAACACTGTTTATTGCATATGATGTACTCGTAGTGGTGGGTGCAGCCACGCACACATAGATACATACATAACAGATTAGTTGTTCGACTACTCGTCTCACTCAACACATTGAAATAGTACCTAAATTTGGAGGGGCAGGCCATGTTATCGTATTTTATACACACAGAAAGTATACTCCATATCTGTAGGGCTAGCACGACTGGCCGCGACTTTGTTTCTCGCACGAGATTATATTACCCGTCCCGTTGCGTTCTAAGTGACAGAAAAGGACGGGCAGTTGTTCTCGCGCGAGATAGAAGTCGTACTGTGAGTAAAGTTGTGATACATCTACTGTGGTACATACTTTGGCTAACTAAACCACTCGTATTCGGTGCAAACGAATGAGCGGAATGACCTATTAATTCGAATGAGTGAATGACAGATTTGATGCGGTCTGAATGAGAAAGCCGGCCAATGCTATTGGCGTCCAATTGTTTGGTCGGGAATAGGTAAACAGGATTCTGGTTTACATTGACAATGGCCCATTTTATCATCAAATTAATACGTCCTACCAAGAGAAATAGCAGAAAGGTTCATGTAATTTGGTGAGGGACTTTCTCGCCTACTTACCTATATTTAACTCTTAATAAGGACAGAACAAATTTTACACCTAGCCCTCTCATTCTGAGAGGAGGCCTGAGCCCAGCAGTAGGACGTAGATAGGCTGATGATGAAATTTTACACAAACATTCTACAAAGAACAGTTGTTAATTTATTATTAAAAATATGATGTTAATCTTAATCAGTTTATTTTGTCTCTTAAGTCACCCTTTATTATTAAGGTTTACTTGATTTTTGGAAGAGGTTCTTCCAAGTTGATTGGATCAAAATTGAAAACACTAAGTGAAAGTGATAATGTAAAAGTATCAAAATTATAGATCGTTTGTAAATATGCAAAGTGTTGTCAATTCAAGATTTTTCAAAATTGACGCCTTTTTATCTAAATAAACTAGCTGGCCCGACGAACTTCGTACCGCCTATCAGTTTGTATGAGGAAATTAAATTGCCGTGTTTAGTATGTTTTTCGCAATTTTTCCATATTTTCTTACCGTTTAAACCTTAACTGAACTGCCACGAATATGTCAAGATCAAAATTAGCGAAATCGTCAAAGCCATTCTCGACTTTTAGCGAGGCAGATGAACAGCAATAAATTTTTATAAGACACAAATACTGCTTGTTAGAAGATAAGTATAACAAACAGCCCCCACCCCCATACTACGAAATTCGAAAATCGAAGTTCGTATCATATCGTCCCGCTCCCTCTCGTGTTAAGTAATATTAGCTTGAGAGGGACGGCACGATACGAAGTTTGAATTTTGCACTTCGTAGTCGGGGGGCTGTATGTGTTATGTCACAGTACTGTAAAATCATGAGTAAAATCAGCGTTGGTACTGTAAAATCATGAGTTGAGGCACACTACATATCTACATAACTACTTAATTTCTTCTCGATAATACAACACCTCCGATAAATTCTCGCGTGAAAGAGCACAAATCGAATTACGCGAGTGAATGGAAGGAATGGAATGAACGGATCAAAGAGTGAACGAGTTGCTTTGTGTCGGCGACAGCGAGCGACGTTGTTAATTTGTTTTTCTGTGCCAACTTCACCTGTGACGTCACAGGCTTTCACAGTCCTACTATAATATAATAAATGCGAAAGTTTGTGAGTGAGTGAGTATGTTTGTTACTTCTTCACGCTGAAACGGCTAAATGGATTTGGTTGAAATTTGGAATGGGGAGGAAAATTGTATGGTTCCCGCGGGATAGCGATAATCGAACTCTATGCAGACTGAATCGCGGGCAACAGCTAGTTGGTGATAATGTTATCTAATGATAAACATCTGTAAACAAAAGCAACTGTAGAAGGTACAAAAGCGAACTTATGTAAGAGAGATTGAAAAAAAAAATTAGTTCTAAAACCGACGCTATAGTTCCTAACAACTTTCCACATAGTCAAATAAACGGATTACTCACGCATGTCTGTCAACAGACGGTATGGCCCGATCAACGTGTTTCGGGCTAAGCCGTGGTCCTTCCTCTGGGCATACACACATCGGCGGTAGCGAAACTAAAACTACGAATCAATTCATAACATGTCGGGCTGACATACGTGACTGATTCGATTATGTTACCATAATTTGAGTTTCACGGAAGTTTCATTTATGTAAAACTTTCCTCATTTCAAAATATTTATTACAGTTTCAGACTTTCCCAGGCTGAATCATTCAATGTAAATGAAACGGGAGTTTGAACCGAGGGTCGAGCACGACTTTTCGAATCCTGCGTAACGTTATGGTTATCGTAATCGAAATCGAGAACCCTCATACTAAATTTTAGTTCCAAATACGCAAATACGCTGTTCCAAATGTCATTCAAACTTGATAACGTTTACTATTCGATTTTACGTGACGCAGGTTTGGAATATTCATACTCGGGCCTCAGGTATATTCTAATGAGGATTTTACGTTCGTTGGCGGGTAATCTTAATTTGGCCACATTTGTTAGATACGCGGTATTCCAATGCCGCAGTTACGCGGATTTTCCCTATGGGTGTTCTGCAGATACCAGTGCTGGTTACACGGTATTGCACTATACCCAACTATTTAGAATAATCATCCGACAATTATGACTTGCTTAAAATTAGTTAAATTTTCATAGTACAGTGAAGTGCAAAAATATGGGTGCATACAACGTACTCAAAATTATGTTCCGTGGCTCTTATGTCGGCGAATTAAGGTTGTGGTATTGTTATTAATTCGCACTTGACCAAAATAGTAGTTAATACAACTGTTACATAATGAGGGTCCTTAAAACACGAGGCGAAGCCGAGTTTTGTAATAGGATCACACGAGTCCAACAAGATGAAGCGCCGACTAAAGATCGCGGGACCGCGGTGAATGCGGAAAGCACAAGACCGGTCAGAGTGGAGAGCCTTGGGGGAGGCCGCCGGCAAGCAGTGGACGTCTTTCGGCTGACATGATGATAATGATGATCACACGAGTGTTTGAAGGCCTAATTATGTAGAGTTGCATTCATTACTTTATCTACACACATCTAAGATGGATTCAGAAGCCGAAGGCATACTAAATCTGTCATGAATTTGGGTGTTTTTTTTTAATCATAGACATACATATCAAGCTAACGTTTCGTTACTATCGTTTTATTTTTATTGAGGCCTATTTCTAAATTACATTGATTTTTGAAGATGAAAATTGACTGTCGTCATAATGATGGACATACTGAACGCATAATTGTAGAGGAGTTACGTTATGCGTGTAGATATTTTTTTTATTTATGTATTTATTTATTTATTATCAAAACAATTTTACAGCATTACAGCAAAGCCAATGCGCTATAAACATACGCAACACAAAACACACATAATACGAAAAAATTTAGTCACACTAAGTAACAACATTTAGTTTTTACCTTTCAAATCCAAAAGAGATTATGGTGTTAAAATATTGTCCTTGTAATTAGAAGGAAATATTGGTTCAGTTGTAAATAATATTTCATGCTGTGCATTTGTGTACTTTGTTACTAATTGCGTAATCAAAATGGTAGCGGTAAGTGTTTTTACTATTATTTCCCCGTAGACATCAGTTTCAATCCATCCTGATGTCAATTTCATAATTTTAATAAACTGTAACTTGTCCTTTCTGCTAAAAAACCTTTTTAGACGAAGCAATTATTAATCTCATTAATAACAGAACAATAAACTATAATTACTTTAACTGTCTAGATTTCACTAGCATTTTAATAAATACCTACCGTTTCATACAGTGATTTGTGTAGCAGTGGAGGTAGAGTCTGTGCCTGACAATATTACATTAAATAAATAAATAAATATCATGGGACAATTGACACCAATTAGATAAATACATACTTATGTATTAATTACATATTAAACATCCAAGACCCGAGAACAAACATTCGTATTCATCATACAAGCATCTGCCCCGACCGGGGATCGAACCCGGGACCTCATGCTTCATAGTTAGGGTCTTTAGCCACTAGGTCGTCAGTCATCCGTCGTCATTTTGTCGCAGAGACGTAGTTATTTTTCTCGCGTGGTCGCGGGTGAGCAAATTTTTAGGGTTCCGTACCTCAAAAGGAAAAAACGGAACCCTTATAGGACCACTTTGTTGTCCGTCTGTCTGTCTGTCAAAATCCTTTTTCTCTAGAACGCGTGGAGGTAGCATGCTGAAATTAATATCAAATACTCAAACCTGCGGTCACTTGAAGCTGTGAAAAAGTCAACCTTCTAAGTCAACGCAATTAAAAGATACAGTCATTAAAAAGGCTGTTTCCATACAAATTGCCGTATACCCCGAAAACCTAAAGGGTACTTCCAGTTGTCCTAGAAATTTGAAATTTGGTGTGAAGGTAGCTGTATAAGACGGTTTAGTTTATTTTGTTACCACTAGATGTCACTGTTCCGTTAACCTGAAATCCTGAATGCCGCTATCGTTTGGCCGGTTCAAAAGGTATAAGTAGGAACGTTGTTTTATATGTGTTCGAGAATAAATGAGACTAGTTTACTGTAATACCTAAACGGTGTTTACTTCTCCCTCTTTCCCCTCCTGCTCGAGACCGAGGTACTCTCTCGTACAGTAGCTCTTATAGCAAACTACTCAGAAAATTCTCAGACCCTTAAATTTTAATGTTTGTCTGTAAATTTCACAGACCATTGTAAGATCACCTCATACTGTGTACATTTTGCTTAGGAGCAGGACTCTGCTAAAATTGGACTTCTTAAAACACAGGGGAAAAGCGTTAAAATCCCTCGTGTGCGACTCCGACTCGCACTTGTCCGGTTTTTTTTTTAGTTCATGAATATAGACTTCCGCAAAGTAACACCTGATTCAATCAATTACCGTTATTTCAGACAAATTACGCAAAGACAGATTATCAAAATATTGGTGACATCAAACCAGCTGAAACAGGTTTGGCGAGCTGTACGCTATACTGCAAATTGGCCAAGTAAGTAGTATTAGCAACATTATAGTAATAATAATAAGCTCATCATCATCATCAGCCGAAAGACATTCACTGCTGGACATAGGCCTCCCGTAAGAATCTCCACAAAGCTCTCTTAAGTGACAGTGGGCACATTGCTCGCAGGGCTGATGGCCGATGGGATCGGAATCAGAGTTCCGCATCCACCGCGGTCCCGCGATCTTTACCAGGTCGTCGCTCCATCTTGTTGGAGGCGTACCGACAGCTCGTCTCCCGGTCCGTGGACGCCATTCGAGAACCTTCTGACCCCATCGGCCATCAGTCAAAAAGATGCTCCAGTGGGAGCATGGATGGATATTATTATAGTAGTTCACTGCACAAAGTGATAAACGAACTGATATTTGAATACATGGAGGAAATTCAGCGTGTTTCCCTATGCTAATCGTCGTGTAGGGGTATGGCACGCGACACGGAATGTCGAAGATCTGGATTCGATTCCCGGGGTTAGCATTTTCTGTTTTCTTTCTGTGTATTCTTGTTTCAGTGAGTATTAGAAACACGAACCAACCACCCTCTGGACACCAAATGTAGGGCGAACGTTTCCGAAACGCATGCTCATTTGCACCTATAAATCTCCTTAGCCTCGAATCGCGGCTCGCTTTCGACCAGACGACAAGCGAGATGACAAGCTACGAACCAATCACGACGCATTCCCCCGGCCCGCTCACCGCGGTTTTTTTATGTAATGACTTTCCAAATAAATTATAGAAGATGCGGTGTCCAGAGGGTGATTGGTCCGTGATTAAAATAGTAGGTATCATGGAGTGTTGTTCAAATTTAAATTAGTTTTATTTTAGTAATTTGTTTATTGCAAAAACTAACGAGAGGTCTTATCCTCACCAGATTCGACTGGTACTGGGGCGACATCAAGCACTTAGAAGCCGAGGCCCTCCTGGTCCAGAACCCTTTCACCTTCATCATCAGAGCCAGCAAAAGCCCTTGCGACATCCTCTGCCTTACCTTCCGTAGCGACTTCTCCAGATTCAAAGCCACTACACAAATTATATCTAAGAATACCAGTAGTCCGAAATCTGTGATCAAAAATAATTCCGTTGTGCATATGCGGCTCCAGCATTACAAAGGACTGTTTTCTTTGGACAAAAAGAACTATGTCCCGTTAGAAGATATTCCTCAGCATTGTGCTAGTTTCGGAAGGGTCAATAACCTTTTTATAGCTCATGCCTTGAAATGGAAAGCGAGCCGAAGACTGGTTTTGACAAGAAGTCTGTGTAAAGAGTATTCTGATTGTAATACGAACTTTTAACTTGAACCGTGAGACTGAATCTTAGTGAAATAAACGGATCACCAAATATGTCACTCAAATTTAGCCAGACATCTTTCGGAGTAATTCGTGGTCCTTCTATTTTGAATGCACGAACCGGCAGCAGTGAAAGGCACAACGCAAACACATAACTATCCCCCTCGTTATATTTCTCAAAATTGAAACTGGAACGTCATCATCATCATGTCAGCCTCAAGACGTCCACTGCTGCCCGGCGGCCTCCCCCGCGGCTCTCCACTCAGACCGGTCTAGTGCTTTCCGCATCCACCGCGGTCCCGCGATCTTTACTAGGTCGTCGCTCCATCTTTAACTGAAACGTAAATTTATATACAGAGAGACCAGGAAAATAAATTCTCGAACTTGGATTTGAGAACAATACCGTGGCTTCACGCTAACAACTGCGCCAGTCTTCCACCATGGAGGCAATGACTGTCATCTATCACGGTCGAAATTGCGATGAAGACCAACCGACGACCGGATAGCCGTTAGTGGTTAGTGGTTAGAGTTAGAGACCCTGACTATGAAGCTCAAGGCCCCGGGTTTGATCCCCGGTCGGGGCAGATGTTTGTATGATGAATAAAAAATGTTTGTTATCGGATCTTGGATGTTTAATATGTATATAAGTATGTATTTATCTATATAAATTATGTTTACCCGTTGTCTAGTACCCATAGCACAGGCTTTGCCTAGTTTGGGACTAGGTCAGTTGGTGTCAATTGTCCCATGATATTTATTTTATTTATTTATTTATTTAAAGTGTCATATACAATGTGTATAGTTTAATCCGGTTGTTTTACTATTGAACAAATATCTGAATGAATACTGAATACATGAATAATCATGATTGGAAATCGGAATTATCAGTTACTTATTTTTGCATAATTTATTGAATCAGGCGTTACTTTGCGGAGGTCCATATTTATGAACTAAAAAACAATTACTTTGCTCACCCGCGACCACTAATGACAAATAGTTATATCTGTGCGGCAAATGTATGTTTCCATGCAACACCTCCACCTCCACTGCTACACGAATCAACACATGCCACACAGACCCAACTATCACCACCACCACTATACTAAACGCTGACGCGTTTCGGCACTCTCCACGAGGCCATTTACGAAGCACAACAACAACCGCTCAACATGCCACCACTTCCACTACTGACATATGTAAACCATGTACTCAACTTAGTTAATGACAAAACCAACGTACCCACTAATATTTTATAAATTCCAAACTACCCTTTTATGTAAGTCCTAAACTACCCTTTTTTAAGAAATGAATTCCAAACTACCCTTTTTATTTTTAATCTACGCCAAAAAAGGGTAGTAAAAAGGGTTTTTTAAAAAAGGGTAGTTTAGGACTTACATAAAAGGGTAGTTTGGAATTTATAAAATATTAGTGGGTACGTTGGTTTTGTCATTAACTAAGTTGAGTACATGGTTTACATATGTCAGTAGTGGAAGTGGTGGCATGTTGAGCGGTTGTTGTTGTGCTTCGTAAATGGCCTCGTGGAGAGTGCCGAAACGCGTCAGCGTTTAGTATAGTGGTGGTGGTGATAGTTGGGTCTGTGTGGCATGTGTTGATTCGTGTAGCAGTGGAGGTGGAGGTGTTGCATGGAAACATACATTTGCCGCACAGATATAACTATTTGTCATTAGTGGTCGCGGGTGAGCAAAGTAATTGTTTTTTAGTTCATACTTATTTTTGCATTTTGTAAGCTAATTAAGATAAATTTTCCTGTGCACGAAGCTGCTCCAATAGTTGGCATTTTCAATCTTAATACGTAGCAGTAAAGGCGACATGCACTGCAGGGTGCCAATTATTAGAATTAACGTGTACCTATTTATACCGTGTTATACCTATTTCGAATAATCGCACAGGGGGGCTAGCATGCTTGCCATTTTGTCGCTTGTCGCTCAGTGCGTCCTTCACTGATTCCGTCACTATGAAAGGGATGCACTGCGCGACAAGCGACAAAATGGCGCACCGTGCTACATGTGCAGGATAACACATAATATATCGAGTAGGTATATAAACTTTGACGACATTGGAATAACCACTTTAGGCTCGCGGTCGAGATTGGTTATTTCAATTTCGTCAAAATTAATATTATTATGAGGTCGAATCACGGTACCGTTGATATAGAATGATATTATTAATTATAAGAGACAGTTAGTATTTTCGTGTTATATCTTTGTCATTCACCATCATTCGGATGTTTCAAAACTTATCCCTATATTGTTTAAATACACGGAAAGGTAGGTAAATTATTATTATTTATCCAAATAAAGTGATACTAGATTAAACATGTTTCCCTTGTTGCTATACGAGTAGGTACTCGTACCTACTCATTTATTCCTAATAATTAATGTAAATTTAATTTGATTAGTTACTTATCTGAATTCTGCTTAGAATGAAGAACACAAGAAGAATTATAAATTTTTGTTTATTATTAATTTATTATACTATAAAAGGACGTAACTCCAGTTATACGTTAGGATAGATCTGTTACATTTACCTTAGAAAAAGTAAAGACGTTTATGACGATAATGTGACGCTGTCAAACTCAATTTTTTTTGACGACCGAATGGCCTAGTGGTTAGAGACCCTGACTATGAAGCTTGAGGTCCCGGGTTCAAATCCCGGTCGGGGCAGATGTTTGTATGATGAATATGAATGTTTGTTCTCGGGTCTTGGATGTTTAATATGTATATAAGTATGTATTTATCTATATAAGTATGTTTATCCGTTGTCTGGTACCCATAGTACAGGCTTTGCCTAGTTTGGGGACTAGGTCAATTGGTGTCAAATTGTCCCGTGATATTTATTATTTATTATTATTATTATTTAAAAATTTTATTTCGTAAAAAAGGTTAAAGCGTACTTTCGTTCGTAGTATTGGCAATATTTTTTTTTTATTCAATTGTCTTGTATTTCATAATAAATTAAATTTATATAAACATACTCATGTGTTCAGGAGGGGAATCTCTTTCCATGCCTAGGCATATCTTTTCAACCGCATTTATTCGTCAAATACAATGACATTCTACACAATATAAAGTTTCAGAATTCATTTTCATGTGTTAAAACAGTGAACGCATATGCGTATAGTTACATGCATATAAGAGTATGTATTTCAGCTTGCAGAAAATTGAAATGTTGTGAATTTTTAAACGCCATGGCGTTTACGCCTTGTGTTTTGAGCGTGTTTTGACTAGCCTTTTTTCTATTGACACACACACACACACAAGTTGAAGCTAAAGTTTTTTGAACAGGTAAACTAAGTATATTCCACATAGTGAAATAAAAACGGATCACTCACGTATATTAGTCGAGGTTAGCCTGACATGTTTCGGACTAATTCGTAGTCTTTCCACTGGGAGCCCACGACCCAGCGGCGACGAGAGGCACACTGCGCCCCGCGGCTCTGAGGGTCGAGCACGACTTTACGAATGCTGCGCAACGTAAAATCGAATAGTAAACGTTGTCGAGTTTGTATGACGTTTGGAACAGCGCCCGCCCGTGAGCGTGTTTGGTACAAAAATTTAGTATGAGGTTTCTCGATCTCGATACGATAACCGTAACGATACGCAGCATTCGTAAAGTCGTGCTCGACCCTCTGCTCGCGGACTACGAATTAGTCCGAAACATGTCGGGCTAAACTTGCCTTATATACGTGAGTTATCCGTTTTTATTTCATTATGATTGAGTCTCACGGTAGTTTCATGTTAAATAAACCACATAAGCCAAACTTTCGCGTCCACTAGAAAATTTCACGGTCGAGTGTTCCCCCCCAATCAAGTGGCAGCTACTGAATATGGGACAATGGGACCCCTGGGGCGACTATTTGGACATGAACCTTGGTCCGTTTTTACAGCGGACTGTCGAGTCAGAAGACGTACTTCTGAAGTTATAGACGGTTTTTAGGGTTACGTACCTCAAAAGGAAAAACGGAACCCTTATAGGATCACTTTGTTGTATGTCTGTCTGTCTGTCTGTCAAGACCCTTTTTCTCTAGAATGCGTGGAGGTAGCATGCTGAAATTAATATCAAATACTCAAGCCTGCGGTCCCTTAAAGCTGTGAAAAAATCAACCTTCTAAGTCAAAGCAATCAAAAGATACAGTCACTAAAAAGGCTATTTTCATACAAATTGCCGAAATCCGAAAACCTAAAGGGTATTTCCAGTTGTCCTAGAAACTTGAAATTTGGTATGAAGGTAGCTCTTATAGCAACCACTCAGAAAAACCTCAAGATCTTAATTTGTTATATCTGTCTGTAGATTTCACAGACCAATATAAGTTGACCCCACACTACGTACATTTTGCTTAGAAAGCTGTGCTAGCGCTGGACTTCTTAAAACACTGGCGAAAAGCGTTAAAATCTTTTTACGGAACCCTCGTGCGCGAGTCAGACTCGCACTTGGCCGGTTTTTATTTTAACTTTCGTCTTGTCTACCATCCATTATATTGTAATCTTGGCGTTGTATATCCCAAAATGCGTTATAGTTAATTTCCAGACGATGCCGCGGGCTATAATAAGATCCGGCCAGTGCGTAATACGAGGATGTCCGAATTACGAGGGCCTCGAGTTTCGGTCGGTAATTGCTCTTTTTAGGGTTCCTTAACTCAAAAGGAAAAAACGGAACCCTTATAGGATCACTTTGATGTCCGTCTGTCTGTTTGTTTGTCTGTCTGTTTGTCTGTCAAGACCTTTTCTCTCTGGAACGCGTAGAGGTAGCATGCTGAAATTAATACCAAATACTTAAACCTGCGGTCCCCTGAAGCTGTGAAAAAATCAACCTTCTAAGTCAACACAATCAAAAGATACAGTAATTAAAAAGGCTATTTCCATACAAATTGCCCATTTCCAAAAACCTAAAGGGTACTTCCAGATGTCTTAGAAACTTGAAATTTGGTATGAACGCAGCTCTTATAGCACAACCGTACATTTTGCTTAAGAGCAGGGCTCTGCTAATACTGGACTTCTTGAAACACTGGGGAAAAGCGTTAAAATCTTTCTACGGAACCCTCGTGCGCGAGTCTGACTCGCACTTGGCCGGTTTTTTGTATACGATAAGGAAGGCAAACGAGCATATGGGTGACCTGATGCTAAATGATCACCACTGCCCATAGACACACGCAACCGGGGTTTGCAGATGCGTTGCCAACCTAGAGGGCTAAGATGAAATGCCTTGTGCCTGTGATTTCCTTGGTTGTCTCCATCATGTCAGCCGAAAGACGTCCACTACTGGACAGCGGCCTCCCCCGCGGCTCTCCACTCAGACCGGTCTTGTGCTTTCCGCATCCACCGCGGTCCCGCGATCTTTCATCATGTCAGCCGTAAGGACTGTTGGCCGGCGGCCTCCCCCGCGGCACTCCACTCAGACCGGTCTTGTGCTTTCCGCATCCACCGCATCCTTGGTTGTCCTTTCCACACCGGAACACAACAGTGCAAGCACTGCTGCTTAGCGGCAAGATTAGCGAGTAAGGTGGTGGTATCTTTCCGGACGGACCTCGCACAAGGTCCTATCACAGGTGAAATCAGCTGTTTTTTCCACTAAATCAGTATACAAAGGGCTTGTATCTGTGCTACGCAGGATTCGAATATTCGTGCTTGGGACTCGGTAACTGTCGGAGTGTATTCAAACTCTTGAATGTTACTAAGAAGTTGTGGAGTAAACCAGTTAAGTTCGACGTTGGGAAAGTTTTAACTCGATTCTGCGAGAAGTTAACTCGTGTAGCACGATCACATAAAACTTAGGAGTACTTACAGCATGTATTGCGGATGGTAGGATCTTGTGCGAGGTCCGTCCGGATCGCTAAAACCATCTTACTCCCTAATCCTGCCGCTAGGCTGATGCCTGTCTATGGATTTATAATGATCTGATAATAAATGTTTTTTTTTAAGCAGCAGTGCTTGCACTGTTGCGTTCCGGTGTGGAGAGTAAGGCAGCCGGTGTAATTACGGGCGCAAGAGGCATTTTATCTTAGCTCTCTAGGTCGGCAGCATAAAATATGCAAACCCGGGTTGCGTGTGTCTATAGGCAGTGGTGATCACCACCATATTCAGAATACGTCTTCTTACTTACTTCTTCAACTTTTAGTTTATTTTCAGGATTATGCGAATCGCGACTGTCTAAAAGATATTTGTCGGGAGTCGCACTTGTTTGTTGTGCCTTACTAATAATTGCCAAAAAACTTTAGCCGAAGTGATTCATTACCCAAAATGCTTTTTTTTTTCAAGAACTGTAAATATTTTAGGATTTTTATAAAACAAACCTAACCTAACCTCTACGGTTCTACGCGATAGCCCTGAAATAAATCCTGAAATATTTACAGCTTCTGAAAAAAAAAAAGCATTTTGGAAAATGAAACATTTAGGAAATGAATCAGTAAAGTTCGGCAAAGGTTTTTTGTCGAAATGAATGGATACCGTTCTAAGACACCTTGCATACATTTAAATTCAAAAAATAACCTCCTTACAGTATTGAATCATCATCATCATCAATATACAGTATTGAATAGTATTTCTAATTTATACCTAAGTACGTAAAAGCTAGAGGAGCTAAGGTATAATCAGGGTCGGTCTAATCTCAGCCGGTTAGCAGGTTCACATTCAATTGGTAGCTCTAAGCTACAAGCGATCGGCGGATTTGCAGTTAACGCAACGTAATTATGAAGTTATCTGGCCTTCCTAGAACTTTATGGTAGTCTAGAAATAAAAAAAGACAAATCAGAATCATTTAAAATCCGTACAAAAGCTTTCACACTCCTTCACAAGAGTTTCCAATTCAATGGAGTGTGTGAAACCACATCGCGATGCCAAAAATCAGTAATTAAGCCTGTGCAAAATGCACAGGGTCTGTCGATTGTGTGCGTGTTTTTGGCATTTGTGTGACAGTTTTGTTTTAGTGACAGTTCGCAGGAACGTAACAAAGTTTGACATAGTTTGTGTATTTACTCCTTTTGCATGCTGCATGTAATCTGTGGCTATTTATATGCCTTATGACAAGACATAGTGATTCGAATTCATTACTGTAACATCTATTTAAATGTACCTATGTTTAACAAGTAAACTGTTTTTGATTTTGATTTTGATTTTGACATGAGCGTAGACGTATGCTGAAGGTACGTGTGTTCCTCGACCCCCTCAAAAAGTGGCACAGAAAATTGTAGTGCATAGATAAGCCAAAGGCGCCTCCCGTCTGTCCGTTTATGCCCTAGGCTGATGATGATAATTAGCGATCATAACAAACATTACCAAATGCAATGGTAGCCGCTCTAAGCGTGACTCACCGCTCATTTCGTGACTTTACCACCCTAGGCCAGCAAATTGCTTACCCACGTTCATCTTGCCCACCTGTAATCCCGCTATACGCCACGTTAAATACGGGTGCTACTAATTGGAAGTAAGGCAGCAAATGATAGCGTAGATGACCAGAGGGTCGAGCACGACTTTACGAATGCTGCGTAACGTTACGGTTAACGTATCGAGATCGAGAAACCTCATACTAAATTTTAGTTCCAAATACGCTCACGGGCGGGCGCTGTTCCAAACGTCATACAAACTCGACAACGTTTACTATTCGATTTTACGTTACGCAGCATTCGTAGTCAGGCTCGACCCTCTGTGAAGCTGTAATGGACCGAGCGAACGAAGTGAGACCGTTTCAGTTTGGACAAAAATGCTTTCGTAAATAGGTAAATACCTTTCTGTCCGCCGTCTGTCTGGCTGTTTCTAACCTCCGATGAAAAAGAGGGGTGTTATAAGTTTGACCTGTGGATCTGTCTGTGGTATCATAGCTCCCACACGGATGGACCGATTTCAGTGCGGTTTTTTTTAATCGAAAGCTAATTTGATCGAGATGGTTCTAATTATATTTTTTTTAATAAACTCACCGAAACATGAATACACAGAAAAACCAGAAAAATACCAACCCCGGGAATCGAAAAAAAAAAAAAAAAATAAAAAAATAATTGGAAAAATAATAAAAAATACAAAAAGATTTTCCAATTGAGATCACGAGATGGTTCTTCTAAGTTACATTAAAATCGGCTCACCCGTTTTTGAAATATTGAACTTTGAAATGACAATGTCGGGGGTTTTTCAACTTTTCTAAGTTGGTTAGGTTATCCTGTACAGGTCGCATTTCTCAACCGATTCTCGTGAAATTTTGTGAGAAGGTTCGCAGAATAAATATACATATATATTTCGTACTAAAACGAATATATACATAGCCCAAGTACCCCCTTTAACTTACCACAAAGGTACATCAATTAAACAACTCAACATTGTAACGCCACATCTCAGCTTTAACTCATTTACTCCACAAGACGAGGTAAGATAATGTTACAAGGTAAGCAGAGATTTAGGCCAAGGACAACGACGTCGTTTAAAAAAACAAACCATTACATATATTTCTTGTTTCTTCCTTTATTCGGCATAATGGGTTTCTTGGTGTGTGCGTTATTCAATATTCAGTTTCCAAATTATGTATTCTATCTGATGGAATCACAGCCATACACTTTAGTGTGGTAAATACCATCATTTATCATCATCATCATCATCATCATCGCATTGGTCAGAAGTTTCTCAAATGGCATCCACGGACCGGGAAACGAGCTGTCGGTAGGCCTCCCACAAGATAGTGCGACGACCTATTAAAGATTGCGGGACCGCGGTGAATGCGGAAAGCACAAGACCGGTCTGAGTGGAGAGCCTTTGGGGGGCTTATGTCCAGCAGTGGCCGACTTTCGGCTGAAATGATGATGTCATCATCATCATCATCGAAAGAAAGACGTCCACTACTGGCTGGCGGCCTCCCCCGCGGCTCTCCACTCAGACCGGTCTTGTGTTTTCCGCATCCACCGCGGTCCCGCAATCTTTACTAGATCGTCGCACCATCTTGTTGGAGGCCTACCGACAGCTCGTCTCCCGGTGCGCGAACGCGATTCGAGATTCTCATCATCATTTATAACTTCAGACATTGCCTTATATTTCAAACTGATAGGTGACATTAGTAGCCAATAAGAATAATGTAGAGAATGTATAGAATAAGATAAAATATAGATTTATACCAGAACGTCCAGAGGCCCGAGTACGAACATTCGAAACCTGCGTAACGTAATCGAGTTGTAAACGTTATTGAGAAATTTGTATGACGTTTGGAACAGCGCCCGCCCATGACCGTATTTGGAACTAAAATTTGGTATGAGGTTTCTCGATTTCGACACGATAGCGTAACGTTAAGCAGGATTAGTAAACTTCGGGAGACGAGCTGTCGGTAGGCCTCCAACAAGATGGAGCGACGACCTGGTAAAGATCGCGGGACCGCGGTGGATGCGGAAAGCACAAGACCGATCTGAGTGGAGAGCCGCGGGGGAGGCCTATGTCCAGCAGTGGACGTCTTTCGGCTGACATGATGATGATGATGATGAGTTAACTTTGTGCTTGGCCTACAGAACAGCCCCCCTACCACGAAGTGCAAAATTCGAACTTCGTATCGTGCCGTCTCGCTCACGCTAATATTATTTAATACGAGAGTGAGCGGGACCATACGATACGAAGTTCGAATTTTGCACTTCGTAGTAGGGAGGGCTGCTCCATGATTCGGAGGTTTGATGGCTCGAGGTGAAATTCACAAATGTTGTTAACTAAGTAAATTACTTGCTCACGTGTCATAATTATGATAATTTTTTTCTCATGGAAAAATTGTAACGTTGTATCGTTATGTAAGTACTTATAACATGGGCAAAAAAATTATAATTTCACCAAACTTTACAAAGGTAGACCCTTGTAAAGTAGAGGCAGTTAACTGAAACCAATTTGTTTGTGAGCCCTAAGTACTGGGTCTTGGGGCCCTCCCCCCTTTCTCGGGGGTTAAAATCAGACCTTACGCAGGAAACACATGTGGACTCGTAACTTTGCTACTTTTGTGTAAAAGGAATTAAATTCAGATGCGTCGTATGTTCCTACAGCTCTCCTAGTAAGCTAAAATGTAGACCAATTCATGTCTATGGATAAAAAATTTGGTCATGAGGTCTGACATATTTCTTCGTGCGGCCTAACATACTATTGACGTAGCATAAAAGGCTTGGTTTAAATTAAATTTATCTTAAGAAACTGTCAAACCAGTAGTGATTATAATTAATTATCTACTTAATGCATCACAGTGTTAGTCAAGTGTGGATAACATACAGCGACAAAATTTAGCTTGCTAGCCACCGCTGCACAAAATCATTTAGTCGATGAAATTTATTAAAATCCCTCATAGGTAGATAAAATGGGTTGAAAAACCTTACGCTAGAGGGTGGGCGCTTAAAATTTGTGGTAGAGTATTTTGCTAGCAATATATTTTTAAGAGAAACTATTTATGTTATTTTAAACTACACATTTCTAAAGAAATCTACCTACATCTCGGTTTGTTTGAGGTGTACAGGTTAAAGTTTAATAGATTGTAGGTACCTACTTTGGTGATGGTGATATCTTCTAAGGTTATTCTTGGCTGCTTCATGGTTTAAGTAACAAACCTGTTGTCATTTAGTACCGAAATGTGACAATATGACTCAAGGTTGAGAGCGAGGCTTCACTTTAAAACAACTCCACTAAAACAACAACTTAATGTTTTAGTGCTGACTAGTCGAAATATTCAATGATCTGAATGATCGAATACGAACCGTTACACTTCACGTGAATGAACAAAATTAATACTTACCAGATTTTGTGTGTGAGAAAATATTATTTGAATGCAGCAAACAGTCAAAGTACTTAACCTAAGGTTGTAAATAACCTAATAATAATAAACTTGAAAAAGTTGCAAACCCCCCGACATTGTCATTTCAAAGTTCAATATCTCAAAAACGACTGAACCGATTCTGGCGAAAGTTAACTTAGGACCATCTGGATTAAATTAGATTTCGATAAAAAAACGCATCGAAATCAGTACATACATAATACAGACAACTTGTAATTACTGTGACAATGGACGAAACGAAATGGAGTAAAGAGCGTATAGCTTCTTACATAATTTTTGTTAATAATTAAACCAGAATTTTTAGGTTTTTTTTTTATTCATTCTATAGTCATAGGGAAATAAGACAGATAACTCACGTATTTAAGACGAGTTTAGCCCGACATGTTTTGGACTAATTCGTAGTCTTTCCTCTTGGAGCGCACGACCCAGCGGCAGCGAGACACACACTGCGCGCCGCTGAGTGATCCGTTTTATTTCACTATGATTGAGTCTCACGGTAGTTTCATGTTAAAAGTACTATAGAGTCAAACATTAACAAGATGTTTCGTGCCTGACTTATTATTTTCTTTACTAACGAATCTATCTTCCACCCCCATCGCATCACCTAAACAAACGTAAGGGCGCTCTAAGGATTTGTGTACACAGCATGTAAATCAGGCGCTATGCGATGTTTGTTCTTTTGTCTGTGTCGGCCTTATTTCTGGTATTTTATGATGAGTTGAGTATCCAGTGTATTGATTTAAACTTTCGCAATTTTCAGGCATTATTTTGATATGATCATCATTATCATCATCTCAGCCGAAAGACGTCCACTGCTGGCCGGCGGCCTCCCCGCGGCTCTCCACTCAGACCGGCCTTGTGCTTTCCGCATCCACCGCGGTCCCGCGATCTTTACTAGGTCGTCGCTCCATCTTGTTGGAGGCCTACCGACAGCTCGTCTCCCGGTGCGGACGTCATTCGAGAACCTTCTGACCCTATCGGTCATCAGTCCTGCGAGCAATGTGCCCCGCCCACTGCCACTTAAGTTTCGCAATTCTTCGGGCTATGTAGGTAAGCTCAGTTCTACTGCAGACATCATCATAGAGCTAGCTAGCCTAGCTTTAAAAAATATTTCTATAGAGGGCTTTTTGTTTACACTCATGTTTCATCTTTTTAGGGTTCCGTACCTCAAAAGGAAAAAAACGGAACCCTTATATCACTTTGTTGTCCGTCTGTCTGTCTGTCAAGACCCCTTTTCTCTAGAACGGGTGGAGGTAGGATGCTGAAATTAATATCAAATACTCAAACCTGCGGTCCCTTGAAGCTGTGAAAAAACCAAGCATCTAAGTCAACGCAATCAAAAGATACAGTCATTAAAAAAGTCGTTTCCATACAAATTGCCGTTTTTAGAAAACCTAAAGGGTACTTCCAGCGCCGTGTTTTATAAAGCTACAAGTTACAATTTACAAGCGGAAGTCCCTCTCTAACAACAGATGATAGAATGAGACTTCCGCTTGTAAATTGTAACTTGTAGCTTTATAAAACACGGCCCAGTGCCCTAAGCACGACTTGTCGAATCCTGCGTCACGTAAAATTCGAATAGTAAACTATAACGAGTTTGTATGACGTTTGGAACAGCGCCCGCCCGTGAGCGTATTTGGAACTAAAATTTAGTATGAGATTTCTCGATCTCGATACGATAACCGTAACGTAACGCAGGATTCGACAAGTCGTGCTTAGGGCACAGTTGTCCTAGAAACTTGAAATTTGGTATGAAGGTAGCTCTTATAGCACAACCACTCAGAAAAGTCTCAAAATCTTAATTTTTTATGTCTGTCTGTGTATGTCACAAACCATAATAGACTGTTTACCACTGCTAACGACATCTAGCGTCGAATAGGAGAACTTTGTGGACTTACTACTGGACAACTTAAAATACTGGGGAAAAGCAGGGAAATCTTTGTACGGAACCCTCGTGCGCGAGTACGACTCGCACTTGGCCGGTTTTTTATTTGTACTTAGGGCATAATGAAAAATTGTGTGTAATATTATAGCTAGCAGTAAACTAACTATCCTAACTATTATAAATGCGAAAGTAACTTTGTCTCTCTGCCTGTTTGTTTGTTACCTCTACACGGGAAAACCACTGCACCAATCTAGATGAAATTTGGTAAGAAGATAGGTTGAATATTGAGGAATAACATAGGTTACTTTTTATTCGCGAAAATTGTATAGTTCCCGCTGGATAGCGATAGCCGAAATCTACGCGGATGAAGTCGCGGGCAACAGCTAGTTTCAAATTTGAACGAGACATTTTAGAATCTAAATCGAGCATTGTTAGGCCTGCCCAAAAATTTCCCAGCTGATATCTTCAATTCATTTTCAAAATGTCGATTCACTAATAGCAAGAGAAAGAAATCAATCAGACGTCTGAAAAAGTGGTTCCCGAAAGTAGTCCTCTGGGACGGATCTAGATCTGATCATTAGATCGCATCAATCACTGAGGTTTCAGAACTTGTGCGGCAAAATATAGAAGAAATTCAATATTGCACATCCTCTTCCCCCCGGATCTTTGCAAGAAGTAGACGTGCATAAATTTACAGTGCAAATTCAAATTTTATAAATAATTAACTTCTTGAGATAAAGAAATTCGCATACAATAATAGGAGTGCATAAAAGCTGCAGACCGACAGCGTCGGGTTTCAACACAACGTGCGCACTTCTGCTTGCCTGGTACCTCGAGCGTGAGTCCCTTGACTTACCTCGTACTACATTGAGACTGCTCGCACTGCCTTGTGATTGGTACGCCAACCGACCAATTATACTGGGCCCGCGCTGTCGCATTTAAACGAGAAATCTATGTCCGAGTCGGACCTCGCCCTACTAGGGGATCAGAACACTACACCGCCTAGCTATGTCAATACAGCCATACGTCATAAAAGAACACTGGAGATCGAAAGAGCAGCTGAATTTACCAACTTTAAACAAGAAATGAAAGATATGTTGACGTCTATGCTGGCGGCGCAGATGATAGAAATTAAGAAAAATACGAGCACTTTACAGGAAATTAAACAGACCAACCGAAACATCGAAAACTCGGTATCCTTCTTGTCCGAAAAATACGACGAACTGACAAAAAAGTTTCAAAACTTAGAAGAACAACATATTGAAGATAAGAAGTACATAGTCGTTTTGGAAAACAAGGTCGAAGAGCTACAAAGAGTCTCAAGAAAATCTAATCTAGAAATTAAAAATGTCCCCAAAATACCGAATGAGGAAAAACAAGACCTAATTGAAATGGTACTCAAACTTTCGGATAATATTGGCTGCACAATTAGCAAATCTGACATTAAAAACATATACAGAGTGCGTAGGAAGAAGGATGGACCGTCAAACTCTCCAATCATAGTCGAAACTTCCTCGGTATTGGTCAAGAAAGACATGCTCTTGAAATGCAAAACTTTTAATACAACAAAAAAAGGTAATTTACAAGCTAAACACCTTGGGCACTGCACTTCGAAGGACACCAACATTTTTGTATCGGAACAACTTACGCCCAAGGCCGCCCGTCTTCACTTCCTGGCACGCGATCTGAAGAAGAATGGGCTCTATACGAGGGCTGTTTGATAAGTACCCGTTTTCTAAATATATTAATATCACTGGCCTCAAACAAGTATACCACCTTTTTAAGCCATTTTTCAGAGGCAGGAAAATTAAAAAAAAAATGGCATTCTTTTGTTTTTTTTTTCTCATTTGACAACGATTCAGTAAAGGCGTGAACTTAAAATTGTTAAAATGGAAAAAGAAGAGTATCGGTCTGTAATTAGATTCTTATTTTTGGAAGGAAAAACATGTGATGAAATAAAAGTAAGAATGCAAGCGGTTTACCATGAATGTGCTCCTTCTATGACAACCGTCAGATATTGGTATACCGAGTTTAAGCGGGGGAGAACAACCGTCTTTGATGAGGATCGCCCAGGCCGGCCAGTTGAGGTGACTACAGACGAGATGGTTAAGAAAATTGAAAATATAGTTTTAGCCGACCGCCGAATTAAACTTCGAGAAATCGTTGATGCTATAAACGTTTCAATCGAGAGGGTACAACACACATTAGAAGAAAAATTGGGTATGAAGAAAGTATCGGCGAGGTGGGTGCCGCGTTTACTCACGGAGGAGCAAAAACGGAACCGACTGACTACTTCGGAGCAGTGTTTGGCCGTGTTCAAACGTAACCCGAAGGAGTTTCTGCATCGTTTCGTGACCGTGGACGAAACATGGGTCCACCACTACACCCCGGAAATGAAAGAGCAGTCGAAGCAGTGGATTTTACCGGGTGAACCTGCTCCAAAGAAAGCAAAAACCGTCCCATCGGCTGGAAAGGTCATGGCGACCGTTTTTTGGGATTCGCAGGGTATTATACATATTGACTATTTAGAAAAGGGAAAAACAATAACAGGGCAGTACTATGCCAATTTATTGGATGAATTTGACGCCGTGTTGAAGGATAAACGACTCCATTTAAAAAAGAAAAAAGTACTGTTTCATCACGACAACGCCCCGGCTCATTCGTCCAGAGTTGTGATGGCTAAATTAGCACAGTTACGCTACGAACTATTGTCTCACCCCCGTATTCTCCAGATTTGGCCCCATGCGATTTCTTTTTGTTTCCCAACCTAAAAAAATGGCTCGGTGGCAAGCGATTCGGATCAAATGACGAAGTCATTGCCGCCACAGAGGCCTTATTTTAATGACTTTCCAAAATCATACTTTTTGGATGGTTTATTGAAGCTTGAGTATAGGTGGAACAAATGTATAGAGTTAAAAGGTGACTACGTAGAAAAATAAATGCATATATACAAAAAAAAACGTTTTTTTTTTTCATAAACGGGTACTTATCAAACAGCCCTCGTAAGTACTGCTGGACCGCAGACGGTAACGTGTACCTGAGGATGGGCGATCAAACACCTATTGTTCCCATACACAGCGAGGCTCAAGTCCAACAATTATCCATGCAAACTTGACTGGTGGTACTTCATGTAAAAACCAGTATAATGTATATACTGATTGTTGTAAGTTTACTATTAAGAGTTGAAATTGCAACCCACTTTGTGGTTTACCTATTGATTTACTGTGTTGTTGATGTAGCTGGCTTTTTGTACTGTCACTCTTACGTTTCCACACGCTTAATAAATACACAAATATTCATATACAAAAATAAACCCATAAATACATGTTTACTCATTTCAAACATAAAAAACAAATCTAATACTTACCTGCTAATATATATAATTGCATATCTTTATAGCATATACTTATACATACTCATGATCCCACAGCAAGAGAAGGTGCAACAAACAACTAAAATTACTGATTCACTGTCTGGATCGTTGGTGCTTTGTGCTGATTTTATAAAAAATCTACCCTCACATCTAACTAATCATAACCTAAAGTTTACAAATTTGTTTATATCAGGAAAAACTAATGGAGACACAACCTAACATAATAAACGAAATAGACGATACTGAAATTGCCCAGGCCTTCGTATATGACATACAGAATTTCAAAAAACATGTACAGATTACGGATAAGGACCTCACTGTTGCGACGCAGAACATAAGAAGTATCTATAGTAATTTCGATAATCTCAACCTTACCCTGTCTTTATTGGACTTCGATATTGACATACTAATTTTAACAGAATGTCGTTTAACCTCTCACAAACCAATTCCCCATATTACAAACTACACATCCTTGGCATCTATTTACAACCTGAATCAAAATGATGGTGTAGTTTTTTATTTCAAAAGTAATTTAAATGCTAATAATGTCAGAGAAATAAGACTTGATCAAGCATCTTGTATCCAATTAAATCTAAACAACAAAATAATCTTAGGTATATATAGATCACCTTCTAATCATAACGCGGCTAAATTCATAGATTCTCTAAATAACCACCTCGAATCGATAAAATCACTTAATAATATAATAATAACTGGAGACATAAACATAAATCTTATCCCGCGCCCTCAAGAAACCTCTCAAGAGACTATTAACAGACAAAATTATCTGAACATGCTGTCCACCCATGGCCTTTTGCCAGGCCACACTTACCCAACGCGAGAAGAAAGCTGTCTTGATCACTTTATGCTGAAGATTAACCATAGCAACACAGCCACTCATATAGCAGTACTGAATACATCTATAACAGACCATCAAACCGTTATTTTGGCTCTTAAGCAAATTAACGTAAAAAACCCTACCCCCGTTATTATTAGTAAAACGGACTTTAATAAAGCTTTAAACTATTTGCAGAATAAAAAAATTGAAAATCTTCTGACCAGTGACGATCCTCACTTTATCACTCAACAACTAATTCATAAAATTGTAACTTCACTTGACGAAAGTAGAATAACTAAGAATGTGCCAAATAAATTGCGTAATATAAAACCGTGGATTACCCCCGGGGTTCTGCGTTGCATCAGGAATAGAGACAAGATGCAAAAAAACCTTCGTTTCGACCCTCATAATGAGATTTTACGTGTCACATATGCAAGATATCGCAATTTCTGCAACAGATTGATTAAAAAACTGAAACAAAAATTCGACAGAAAACTACTTGCTAAATCTGCCAAAGACCCTAAGGCCTTGTGGTCAGCTATAAAGAAAGTAACTTATTATAAATCTACACAAACACAAAACACACAATTATTAAATTCAAAATCATCCCCTATGGAATCGGTAAACCATGTAAATAGCTACTTTGTCAATGTAGGTAGGAACCTTGCGCAGAATATGGGCACGATTGCCCCAACTGAACTTGCTAGTGTTGCTTCAACACAATCTGCTTCCTCTTCTTTTGTTCTTTTGAACACTGATCCCCATGAGGTCAATAACGTTATATTGAGCCTTAAATCGGACAGTGCCCCTGGATGGGATGGAATAACCGCTCGCTTCCTTAAAATGGCTAGTCCGATCATTGCCCCTGTTATCAGTCATTTGATTAACCTTTGTTTTGCACAGGGGGTTTTTCCTGGTCCCTTGAAGCAAGCAATTGTCACGCCAGTGTATAAGGGTGGTGGGAGGGACAGTGCCGACAATTACAGGCCTATATCCGTGTTGCCTGCCATTTCTAAAATCATGGAAAAACTTTTAAACAATCGCCTTAAATCTTACCTAAATAAATTTAACATTCTTTCTAACTCTCAGTTTGGATTTAGAAGTGGCAGATCCACGGAGGATGCTGTCTTGGCTCTCTCATCTTTGGTCACCAAGCACAGCGATATGGGTGACAAATGCCTGGCGGTATTCCTGGACCTGAAAAAGGCATTTGACACGGTCTCTCCCACCATCCTTGTTCAGAAGCTGGAACGTATTGGAATCAGGGGAGTTCCCCAAAAATTGTTTGAGGATTATCTGTGTGATCGTTCACAGAAGGTGAAGGTTGGTGACTGTGTGAGTCGGGAGGAGAGTGTTACCTTCGGGGTTCCCCAGGGTAGTGTACTTGGTCCCACTCTTTTCCTGATTTACATAAATGACCTAACTGACTTGAGCATGGGTGGTGGGCATGTTTACTCGTATGCTGACGACACAGCAGTGGTTTTTATAGCTAGAACCTGGAAAGCCGCTCATGACTGTGCTGAAAAGGGACTGGGTCTGATCTCAGCATGGCTAAGGATAAATCTACTTACACTAAACTTAGATAAAACTAACTACATGTGCTTTACCAAATATAATAACACCCAACCAGCCCCGGACCTAAAGTTAAAAATACATTGCTGTGATTTAGGTTATGACTCTCCCTCCTGTAACTGTACCCAGCTTAAAAAAGTCTCGACCATAAAATACCTAGGCGTCATACTGGACCAGCGGCTATCCTGGCAACTGCATATTGAACATATTAACACCCGTATTAGAAAATTAATCTGGATTTTTAAAATCCTTAGACATGTTGCTAACAAGACTTTACTTCATCAACTGTACATAACGCTTGCACAATCAGTAATAGGTTACTGCATTGTAGTATGGGGTGGGGCTGCGAAAACTAAACTTATAATGGCAGAAAGAGGGCAGAGGTGTCTACTAAAAGTAATATACAAACTACCGTTCAGACACCCAACTAGTGAACTGTATAAAGTCAGTAGCGTCCTATCGATAAGGAAATTGTATATTTTGATAAGTATTCTTAAACTACATAAGAAGTTGATCTTTAACCCAGCTATATTAAAACGTAGGTTAAACTATTACGTAGCCCCTATATGCCTTTCGAAGTCCAAATGTGCCAGAAGACAATACACTGCCTTATCATCCCACTTGTATAATAAAATAAACAAGATCCTTAATATCTACCCTATGAATCAACTAAATTGTAAGAAGACTCTGATCCAATGGCTTTACACACTGACTTATGATGACACGGAGTCACTTCTTCTATGAGCTATGTTTGTCTTTGCATGCTTTTAGCTTAAAAAGCTTGTATCAAGACTAAACCTCTGAACAGTCTTTTCTGTTAATCCTTAATTTTTGGACAATGTACCTTTCGAAGAACAGAGTCAGTACATGGCACAGACGTCGTCCATGATTTTTTTTCTGCTGTTGGAATTATGTCATATGCATGGTAAAGGATTAAGTACACCTGTACATACCTATATTCAGGAACAATCTTCTCATCCTTCACAAACCCACAACAACCCCCCCCCCCCCCCCCCACACACACACACACACACACACATACACACACCTTACTAATTAAGAATTAAGATATTAATAGATAGTTCTTATAAGAAATTGCTAATTTGTAAAACAACACCGGAAGGGAGGAGCGGAACCTCCTAACACAAGTATTTGTCATACTTACCAGGAGGGACCGGACATACATATTGTAACCCTTAGCATGATACCAAATAAAATATTTTGATTTTGATTTTTTTGATTTTTTTGCATATATGGTTCAGACTAATAATTATGTTAATTTATTGAATCAGGCGTTACTTTGCGGAGGTCCATATTTATGAACTAAAAAACAATTACTTTGCTCACCCGCGACCACTAATGACAAATAGTTATATCTGTGCGGCAAATGTATGTTTCCATGCAACACCTCCGCCTCCACTGCTACATGAATCAACACATGTCACACAGACCCAACTATCACCACCACCACTATACAAAACGCTAACGCGTTTCGGCACTCTCCACGAGGCCATTTACGAAGCACAACAACAACCGCTCCGCGGCGGAGGTGTTGCATGGAAACATACATTTGCCGCACAGATATAACTATTTGTCATTAGTGGTCGCGGGTGATCAAAGTAATTGTTTTTTAGTTGATAATAATTATGTTGTTGTCACATTATTATCTACATAATACAACTGGACATCTCATGGTTATGCCACTTTTGGTGGAAGTATTTTAAATATTGCAGATTGGCTATTTTTCTCTATCGAAGCTTTATTTTATTTTGAAAAGTGATGTTTCGTTCAAAGTTGTTATATCTGATCCAAAAGCAAATGCCTTTAAAGAATATTATATCGATAAGGCGTCCCAACTAACAAATATCGGTGAGCTGTACAAATGCCCCATAACTCCTAGATCGGCATCTATGTTCATGTCACCAAGTACTCCTATGGACATACATAAAATTATAAAAAAGTTAAAAAATAAGAAATGTGTATGTTATGATGGAGTATCAACGAAAGTTGTTAAATATGTCGCGGATTATTTGTCACCACACTTAAGTTATCTGGTTAATAGCAGTATCAGTGAGGGTGTTTTTCCTGATTTGCTGAAGATTGGCAATTTGGCATTGTAAAACCAGTGTTTAAAAAGGTGACAAGGAAAAAATGGAACCTCATAGTTGTAACCTGTTGCAATCTCGTCAGTATTTGCAAAAATATTTGAAAAGTTTATTCACAAGGAATTGTACACATATTTTGAAAGTAAATGTTTACTGACGAGAAAACAACAAGGATTTCGTAAAAACAGATCAACAACTATGGCAATATTTGATCTTCTTAATGTTGTAATGGGAAACATGGATAAAAAAAATCCAGTATGTAGTATATACATGGACACAACCCAAGCATTTGACTTTGTGGACCATAAACTCCTCTTAGTGAAGCGTAATGCTTATGGAGTAAGGAGTAATGTTCTTCAATTGATAGAATCATATTTAAGTAATAGACACCAATGCGTAGAGATAACTAGGCTAAATTCAAAAACAAGAAAAGAGACTTCATTCCTCTCTGAGAGTCGAATTGTTAAGTATGGAGTACCGCAAGGATCTGTACTGGGTCCGTTTTGTTTTATTATTTATATTAATGACTTACCAAGCGCCGTAGAACATCCAATGACATTGCAGATGACTGTACAGTAGTAATAGAATGTAAAGATAGAATTACATACGAATTTGACATTAATTTTTCTGTAAATCTGTGGCTTAGTCTGAGAGACAGAGTGCGGAATGAATGCATCCGGAAACGCACCAAAGTCACCGACATCTTGAGAAGTATTGCAAGACTGAAACGGAACTGGGCAGGGCATGTGGCACGTCGAGTGGATAATCGTTGGGCCCATAGAGTGCTGGTGTGGAGACCGCGGACCACAAAAAGAAGTGTGGGCAGACCCCAGATGAGATGGTCGGATGACTTAAAGAGTTACGCCGGACCGTACTGGCTCAGGAAGACGGAGAATAGGTCGGAGTGGAGGAGATTAGGAGAGGGTTACATCCAGCAGTGGATAGAAAAAGCCTGAAAAAGAAGAAGAGGAGGAGATTCTGTAAATTTGATTATTTCCTGGCTAAAAAGAAACAACCTTAAAGTTAACCTCACAAAAACTAAGTCGATGAATTTTAGCCAACGTGAGACTGCACCGCAAACAAGCATCGAATATCGGATGTGTACTGGATGAAGCGGAAACAATCGACTTTTTGGGAGTACGTATTGATAAAAGTCTTAACTGGAAAAATCATGTAGAAGTTATTTGCTCAAAATTGGCAACATCAGCATATGCACTTCATAAGTTAAGACAGGTAGTGGATGTGGAAATAGTTTTGTCAGCATACCATGCGCTAGTAGGGTCTATTCTTAGATATGGAGTAATTTTTTGGGCAAATTGCACAGATAGAGAACATGTATTAATATCTCAAAAAAGATGTATTAAAGCGATGTTTGACCTCAAACCCCTAGATAGTAAGAGACCATATTTTATACAATATAAGTTGCTGACATTTCCTTCAATTTATATCTATGAAGTAGCTGTATTTGCTAAAAATAACCCTGACCGATTTCAGCGTCATAGTGTATTGTGTAGCTATCTCAGACCACGTGATAATGATAGGATAATAAGCCAAATCCCTAATACTGCCCTACTAAAGAAAAGTATATTTGGTCTAACGCCTAAAATCTACAATAAGATACCATTAGAATTTAGGAATTGTACTATTGACATATTTAAAAAAAGGATGATGGAATTATTGCTGGCAAAATGTTACTATAATATTAATGATTTTTTTAATTACAATAGTTTTTAAGTGTTTAGCTTAATTATTTAATTTTATATAATTATTAATGGATTTGTACAACATGATTATTTAATTCAATTATTATTCTATTATATTTTTTTTTTTTTTTCGATAAATACTACTTTATTTACATAATAAAAGCAATTTACAATGACATTAAATCTAAGCTTAAACTAAATAAACTACAACTTAAAACTAAATTAAATCTAAATAAGGCCCCCGTGGCATAGTGCCCAAAAGGCTGGCAGCGTTGCCTCGCTGAATAGCGATGCTGATTCTTTGAGAGAGAAAACTGCCAGCCCTTTGATCACAATTATATTATATTAGGTATTACTGTTAAGTTGAATTTGTACGCCGAAAGGCAAAACATGACGGATATTATTGTAAAACCTATGACCATTATGTAAATTTACTCATGTTTCACAAATAAATCTCTCTTATCTCTTATCTCTTAAAGATTTGACAAAATGCTTGCTTCACCTGTAAATCGAACCGACCAAATGTGAAAAAATAACATTCTGTATCTGGTTGCGAATCGAAAGAGAGTAATGACAAAGAATGATTCCCCTAATTATCTTAAAATAAAGGAACTTTCATTACAATTCAAGTTATTACCAGTAGCTCAGTAGACCGAGCACGAGTTTTCGAAACCTGCGTAACGTAACGTACGTTATGGTATCCAAATCGAGAAACCTATTACAACATTTTTGTTCCAAATACGCTCACGGGCAGGCACTGTTCCAAACGTCACACAAATTACTCGATAACGTAGTAACGCTAGTAACTCGACTACGTAACTCAGGATTCGAAAACTCGCGCTCGGCCCACCGATCACAAAATTCTTGAAGATTGGGTCATTTTTGAACATATTTCTTTTTTTTTAGCTGAAATTTTACATAGATGTTCCTTTTACGATTAGACAAAGTACCTAATCAACTTTATTCTTCAATTCTCCTTTAGAATTTGCATAAGTGGTAGTAAAATAAGTTTAATTGATACCAATTAAGGAGCTCGCTGAAGTTCTAAAGCAATCCGTTCGTTCTTCAACTTAACACTTTAACCAAAGCTACAAAAGGACTCATTTTCACTTCAGCAGTACTTGGAATGGAGACTTTATTACCAAGGTTATAAAGTCTAAATTTTCATTGACTTATGAAAAGATAGGTATCTTATCTACGTTGAGGAAACTAATAAGCTTCCGCTCTCAGAGAAGTGGGGGAACTAAAATTTATTTCAATTATTGGATATTAATTCCTAGTTTCATAAAATATGAAGTTAATGGGATTTGCCTATGTTAATAATGTATAAAGGAAAATATTATGACAAATAAACGCCTCTTGATCTAGGAATACTTGCTCACAAAGATTGGAAAAGGAATTAGTTGGAAAATCATCAATTAACAGTTTTCATTCATGTCAAAACGCTTGCTTCGTTACGTGTATGTTTCCCCGTGTGCTTACAAGCTTGCTTGCATACTTGCTTGCGTGCCAGCGTGCGTGCTTACTTGCAATATAGCTTGCATACTTGCTTGCGTATCAGCGTGCATGCTTACTTGCAATATTGCCTGCATAATTGCTTGCGTGCCAGCGTGCATGCTTACTTGCAATATTGCCTGCATAATTGCTTGCGTGCCAGCGGGCATGCTTACTTGCAATATTGCTTGCATACTTGCTTGCGTGCCAGCGCGAATGCTTGCTTGCAATATTGCTTGCATACTTGCTTGCGTGCCAGCGCGAATGCTTGCTTGCAATATTGCTTGCATTCTTGCTTGCGTGCCAGCGCGAATGCTTGCTTGCAATATTGCTTGCATACTTGCTTGCGTGCCAGCGCGCATGCTTACTCGTAATATTGCTTGCTTGTCAGCGTGCATGTTTGCTTGCAATATTGCTTGCATACTTGCTTGCGTGCCAGCGTGCACGCAATATTGTTTGCAAGCTTGCAGGTTCGCTTGCTCGGTTCGTATTAGTGACTTTAGTTTTAGGCACGCTCGCAGGTTCTGGTTCATTCTGTATTCTGAGTAGGTGTCTCGGTATAAGTAGTTGTGTTTTAAACCAACCACACGAACTCATAAGCCGTTTAAAGTCTTCCGTTTCAATTTGCTCTCGCAACGTCTCATATGCAATATACTGACGTGCATTTTCTCTGCATCAGTATTATTATGCGCTCCCCTGCATCGACGTATAAAGATCGGGAACGGCACTTTAGGTAAGGGCGTGGTTACGGCATTAGCGGTTAGCGGATTACAGGCCCCTGTTTCTCCAACTTTACAATTGTCAGTTTTCAATGACAATTCGGTGTCAACCACGCGACCACACGTAAAAAATAGCCATGTCTGTGCGGCAAATGCATGTTTCAAGGCAACATCTCCACCTCCACTGCTACAAGAATCAACACATGCCACACAGACCCGACTATCACCGCTATCTACTAACACTACTAGGTACAGTCAGCAGCAGAGGTAGCTAAGCAGCCGAAGCGGTCACAATGATCTGCACAAGCTCTTATGTCTATAACAATAGAGTCGTGATTAGATCATTGTGAATGCGTCGGTTGCTTAGCTACTCTTGCTGCTGACTGACTTAAAGAGCTTTTTTGCGCTTTTCGTACAGGCCAAGTAATGTAGTTCGAATTGTCATGACAAATCGACAATTGTAAAGTTGGTGAAACAGGGTCTGGTCAATTACTGAGTGCAACTAGTATTTGAATGTATTCAAGTCACCAACCATCCTCCTCATTGCCTCACCACCATTACAGTGGACGTAACAAAGGCTGGCGATGATGGTCACAGGCGTCCTCTCGCAATGAGAGGGCTTGGGCTATGGTTCCCACTTGAATGGCTTAGCAGGAATGTGCAGTAGGAGCTCAGCTTGAGATTTATTGACGTTGGAAATGATTAGATTGGATAAGATTGTTTAATTCAATATTATAGTAGCTGACCTGTTTTTTTTTTGTATTTTTTGTTTTAGCGCTCATAGCAAGACACAAATTCTGTTAATATTTTTATTTTCAAGCCGGTCAGACGGACGGACAGACACACACAGTGTTCAATGCCGAATGCCGAATGTGTATGTGTTGAATGGATGTGAATAAATGTCTCCCTATCTCTCTCTCAATCTATCTCTTATTTTGATCTTCTTCAATATACTAAAATTTAAAATATTAACGTATCTTCAATTTTGACGTACTGATTACATGCATACATATTTAAAATTTTGATGGTAGCATAAGTAAGTTTCTGCAGCAGTAGCAGCATATGATTAGCCTGCTACAGTTTAGTTGTATATTTTATTAATTCACATGTGTGTGTCGAATGTATGTGAATAAATCTCTCTCTCTCTCTCTTTTTGTTACACTCTCCGCTCTATCCAAGGCGTGTCTCAGACAAGCTCTCGAGACCATTCTCGAGCATCGAAAGCGTTCCATTGTCTCATTGCTATGTAGGTTTCGGATTTAGTATAGGTTCGACTACAGCAGCAATGTAAAATAGTCAAAGATGGACAGTAGAATTTGGTGTTTTGATAATGGACTCGTAGAGATTTCGTAACGCGTCAGAGTTAGTGTAGGTGGTGGTGATAGTTGGGTCTCTGTGAAATGTATTGGTTTGTGTGGCAGTGGAAGAAGAAAACATTTGTCGCATAGACGTAGCTGTCTTACATGTGTGGTCGCTGGTGAGCAAATTAATTGTTTTTGGTTCGTGAACACGGACCTCCCGGTAAGTAACGCCTGATTCGTTCAGTTATCTATAACCTAAATCATCTTAGAAAAGTTGAAAACCCCTGGCATTTTCATATCAAACTTCATTATCTCAAGAAAGGCTGAACTAAGAACCAAAGTATCAGGTTCGTGACCATCTCAGTGTTGGTCTCAGGGTTAGGCTTTGTGACACATTAATACTCTCAAAGCTGAATTATGTTGATATTGTTACGACTTTTACGAATCCTGCGTCACGTAAAATCGAATAGTAAACGTTAGCCAGTTTGTATGACGTTTGGAACAGCGCCCGCCCGTGAGCGTATTTGGAACTAAAATTTAGTATGAGATTTCTCGATCTCGATACGATAACCGTAACGTAACGCAGGATTCTACAAGTCGTGCTTGACCTAATGGCTCGTTCTAAGACGCTTTTACAACGAGTCCAGAATGCATGTGCTCGTTTCTGCTTCTCTATTCCCCCTAGAACCCACGTATCGCCTTACCTTAATCAAAGCAACTTGCTGAAGATGGACGCTAGACGTACGCTTCACCTGGCTGGCCTTCTCTTTGGCGTCGTTAACTTCCGTCAACCGCGGTATTTGTTTGAGAAGCTCATCATTTCCCAGCGCGCGGTCAGGGCCGCCACGAGGCTATTATTTCCCAAGCATTGTACGGCTGCATTTCGTGGCAGCTTTCGTTATGCTGCCACGAAATGCTGGAACAATATACCACCCCCAATAAGAAATTCCAGCACAGTTGATACATTTAAATTAAATTTATTTATTTATCGTATGGCTTACAAATTACACTTATATCATAGCTTAAATTTACACTTCCTAAGGTATTCTGCTGCTTCGCTCGTGAAGGTTATGAAGTCTTCTATCCCGCCTCCGTATTTTGTTAGGGGGCACTCCAGTACGATATGGCGCACTGTCTGTTTCGGATGTCCACATTCGCATGACCCAGTTTCACTCCAACCCCATTTCCTTCGAAGGTGGGCGCAGTGGCCGACCCCTGTCCTCAAACGGTTGAGCAAGCACCAATCACGGCGTGACTCCTTAAACCCAGGGGGGCGGGCGCGTGGACTCAGCTCGAACATGTCAGTCGGTTCAGCGGAGGCTGTCCACTCCTCGACCCAGGCGGTGTTCAAGTTCCACTCAAGTTGTTGTTGGTGCGACAGTAGCGCTGGTGGATTACGGGACTTCAGTCTCGTGGCCTTAAACGTGGCCAAGTCCATATTGATGGGCAGATTGGGTCTTTCACAGGCCTTACCAGTTTCTCGCCGGAGGTGTTGCATGAGGCGAAGGTGGGGCGGGGCAATGCCACTTAAGGCCGGCAGCCAGTGTCAAGGAGTTGGTCTCATACAGCCCGTAATCAAACGCATTGTGTGGTTGAGTTGCGTGTCGACAACAGTAGTGTGCGCACTGTTCAGCCAGGTTGGGGCGCAGTACTCCGCCGTCGAGTATACAAGCGCCAGAGCAGACGTCCTCAAACAGCCAGCTGAAGCCCCCCAGGTTGTTCCAGTCAGCTTCTGCAGTATGTTATTTCTGGACCTCAGTTTAGCCGCAACGTTGTTAAGATGGGTCTTGTAGGTGAGGCTCCGGTCCAGGGTAACACCCAGGTATTTGGGGTAGGGATTGTGTGTTAGGATGGCGTCCCTAAAGGTGACATTAAGTTTTTCATTTGCCAGCCTTTTGTTGAGGTGGAAACAGCACACTTCGGTCTTCGAGGTGATTGGGCATAGGCGCCATCGGACAAAGTAGTCATCTATGGTGGCTAAGTCCTCTTGCAGTGCCAGCTCCGCTGGGCCAACTTTTCGGTCCTGCGAGACCAGTGCCAGGTCGTCAGCATATGCAAATTTCTATTCGATTACAAGAATTATCTTCTGGAAATTCAGAAACGTAGTACATAATTGGTCAGTCCGTCCGCTCCGTACAGTGGTTATTCCTATTATGTACATGTATACTTTTATATTTCTTACGCATTTTTTAGGTTGGGCTATTTGGCACTTCACTGTGTAACATTATGTTATTTATGCTTAGTTGTAAGTAAGTATTTTCACGTGTCGTTGTTTCTTTTTATTTTCAATGTAAAATAGGCTCGCTGCCTGTGTTGTTGATTTTTGTTAACCATGTTGTTGAATTGTTATTTTTGTGTCTTCCTCCCTCGCTTGCTGTCGCGTATTAAGGTTTAGTTTATTAATTTTAAGCATGGGCTCCACGGAAAACCAGCGTTGCTGCACTTATTGTGTGTAGCAACTCATGCTGAGTGGGGACCCTTTTTCGGTGTCTTTTGTGTCACCATATTATGTTATTAGTTTTAAGGAATTATTTTTAATTATTTTTACTGTTAGGTGGTGGTACTCTGGGACCTGAAATAAATATTTTTCTTTCTTTCTTTCTTTCAAAGTTAGAAAGTCCGCTTTCAAACAAAAAACCGCATCCGTTTCGGTTCACCAGCTTAAGAGCTACAGTGCCACAGACACACAGGCACACATAGCAGTCAATCTTATAACACCCCTCTTTTTTCGTCGGGGGTTAAAAACATAATCTGTCTTCAAAATCGAATAAACGAATTACGGAAGACTAGGTTATGCCCCGCGGCTTTGCCCCCGTGAAATATTTCAAATTGGGCTAGTTCCCTATCCCGTGGCAATTTCGCAAAAATCCCGTCTTAGTGCACCTCTTGGATAGGTACTCAACTTTCATGTTTGCCAAATTTCAAGTCTCTAGGTCCAGTGGCTTAGGCTGTGCGTTGTCTGTCAGTCAGTCAGTCACGGTACTGTTTTATAGGTATAGATATAGATAAACTTTTACTCTAGAAAATCCAAACCGTTATTCCGCTGAAACGCTGATGCCACGATTCTATTTTCAGAGTGAGAGGGCAGATTTGCATCGGTGGAGTGTCCGGAACACTCCTTGAATCCGGGTCATTTGGGAAGCTGGCTTATTCGTTTTATAACCTTCTATTGCCTTAGGCTGAAGGGTGGAGTTTTTTAGGGTTCCTTACCTCAAAAGAAAATAGGATCACTTTGTTTTCTGTTTGTCTGGACCCTTTTTCTCTGGAACGCGTTTAGATAGCATGCTGAAATTATTATAAAATACTCAAACTAGCGATCCCTTGAAGCTGTGAAAAAATCAACCTTCTAAGTCAACGCAATCAAAAGATACAGTCATTAAAAAGATTTTTTCCATAGAAATTTCCGTAGCCTAAGAACCTAAACGGTACTTCCAGTTGTCCTAGAAACTTGAAATTTTGTATGAAGGTAGCTCTTATAGCACAACCACTCAGAAAATTCTCAGAATCCTAAATTTTTATGCCTGTCTGTAGATGTCACAGACTAAATGACCTTACACTGCGTACATTTTGCTTAGGAGCAGGGCTCTGCTAACACTGGACTTCTTAAAACACTGGGGAAAAGCGTTAAAATAATTCTACGGAACCCTCGTGCGCGAGTCCGACTCGCACTTGGCCGGTTTTTTGTCTATTCATGTCACGTTCTTAATTCTATGTTTTCTATCAAAGTTCGTTAAACAATGTAGTGAACAATAGTGCTTATACCAGTATTTAGTCCAGTGTCCATATCCGCGGGTGTTTGCTATACAGTTTCTTTATACCCTTCTGGCTTAGCACGGGGTAGCAATAGGTACTATACTGCCCCCAGTGCCCACTCACCCCACGCCTGGGCTCCCACTCCCAGCGCATTCCGCATTCAATTGCCGGCGTGGCTCATGATAATATCAAATGTAGCTTCTCACAGTGTTCCTTCTAAAAACAGTACTATACTGCAAATAAATATAAATAAAAAGGAAATAATCTGCATTGGTTGGACCGACAGGACTGTATTTTGCAAATTGTACGCAACTACAGGCACGCTGCTTTATTTAAGTTTTTTACCTATGATTTGTAACTGGCCACTTTTTTACCATCTGGTTAGTGTTTTATAAGGCTACAAGTTGTAATTTACAAGCGGAAGTCTCTTTTTAACAAAAGGTGATAGAATGAGACTTCCGCTTGTAAATTGTAACTTGTAGCTTTATAAAACACGGTCCTGATTTTTGGACGTTTCGCTTTTTGATCATTAATCGTACTTGGAGTAACTGCTTTCGATAAGATTCGACAATTTGCGATTTCTGGTATCATCTTTTTTTGACATTACCTAATGTAGTTTGGACATTATGCTACACAGATCAATTGCTACTTTGATGTTCTGCGTTATGGACGTTATGTTCATTGGGCAAAATGCTAATTGGACGCATGACATTTTGCTTCTTGATCAATTCGCGTCGCTGGACATTTTGCTATAATAGACAATTCAGTAGGTACTAACCTAATTATTTGAAAGGTATGCTTTTTTTGTTACAAAATTACACAGGCCTTAAAAACATTTGCGAATAATAAGGGTCGACTGAAAATGACCCTACCAAATGGGTGGTAGGACATTGTGCGAGATCCGTCCGGATCGCGACTACCATCTTACTCGCAAATCCTGCCGGTAAGCTGCAGTGTTTGCACTGTTGTGTTCCGGTGTGAAAAATAAGACAGCCGGTGTAATTACGGGCACAAGAGGCAATTCATCTTAGCTCTCTAGGTTGGCAATGCATCTGCTGACCCTCCGGGGTTGTGGGTGTCTATGGGCAGTGGTGGTCAGTTACCATCAGGTGAAAGTGACTCACCTGCTCGTTTGCCTTCCTTGTCGTATAAAAATAAAGTTACTTACAATTGAATACATTTTTGCTCGTCTCCTGTTACCGTACTGTTATTATTTCCCAACTGTGCCTCCGATGCGTACAAAGGTAGTCGTAACTTCGACCTCTGCCTACTTTATTGAGAAAAGGCATAATAGTTATTTTCCGGCGAATAGGAAAGGAACATTATAGTTTTCCTTATTGGTTTACTTACCTAACCTCTAAGCTTTATCCGATGTTACGGACTTTGAATAGTCTATTATTTCTACGGCAAGATTCATCATCATCATTATGCCAGTCCAATGACGTCCACTGCTGGACATAGGCCTCCCTGACTCTGTGAGGAGGCATGTGCCCAGCAGTGGGATGTACAAGAGGCTGGTGATGATGATGATGACTTTAATTGAACTTGTTAAACAGAGCTTCAAGCGTAACATATTAAAACAAAAGTTACATTTAACACAAATTCCTCAACTCGTCAAAGCAAAAACAAATTAATAACTGAATTACCGTCGAATTATTCCGCACAAGTAAGTTTATAATTATGAATAATTCATAATTACATTCTATATCAGTAATTCGAATACTCTCCTGAGACCGAGTTTTGATTAATCACCAAAAACCGATGGCTCCTTTTGGAGTCAAGTTTTCATGAATTTGGGGGACTGGGCGCTTGAGGTTTTATCGGAGCGTAGTCAGGTCATTGTGAATATTAATGAACGTAATTGTCACTGGATTATGAGTGCGGCCGATAAGAGTGATTAACGAATACAGCGATTTTTAATTGAGGAGGGTCCTTGTTATAAGTTGAGGTTGAGAACAGGTTGGTGAATAATGCGAATTGCGGGTGGTAGGACCTTGTGCGAGGTATTTTCATATAAACATTGAACTAGCACAATACTTAATTTATTTTTAATTTACTTTGATTTTTTTTATTCGATATCAGAGTTTGATGCAGACACAAACCAAACGCTTTCCAAACTGGAAAAACGAAACGCAGTACACCAGCGACAGTGCTGCCACCTTTACTAGAAAAACATTCTCTTCCCATTTTGAACGCCTAGCGTGCGCGCCTGTAACGGCTCCATAATAACTGCAATTTTAATTTTCGAAAACCGATTCAAACGCTTGATCCTAGCACCAAAATTAGTGAAATGCCATCAGCAAACCCAGCTATAACGCCTGTGGACGAAAGAAGACGGGGACCCCCAGGAGCCATGTTCCTGGAAAGCAAGGTGAGTGTCTACATTTCTCGCACTGATATCGAAGGAATTTCCCCAACACTCGGTAATCCTGCCGCTAAGCATTCGTCACGAAGCCGCGAGTAAATTTTACGTGGCAATTGCGTAAAACGACGGATCGCGAGTTTATTGATAGCGTTTGCAGGCCCGTATTTCACAATCTTTGCAATTTTCAGTTTTATATGACAACTAGCTGTTGCCCGCGACTTCGTCCGCGTACATTTCGGTTATCGCTATCCCGCGGGAACTATATAATTTTCCCGAATAAAAAGTAGCCTACGTTATATTCCTCAGTATTCGAACTATCTTCTTACCAAATTTCATCTAGATTGGTGCAGCGGTTTACCCGTGAAGAGGTAACAAACAGACAGATAGAGAGACAGAGCATTCGTTATATAATATTAGTTAGGATTCCAGCTACTTTTCTTTGACAATATGAAGCGTTGCAAAACTTTTGTTTTGACAATTCGTTGTCAACTGCCGACTTGAAGAGCTTTTGCTCTTCAAGTCGGCAGTTGACACCGAATTGTCATTGAAAACTGTCAATTGTAAAGTTGGTGAAATAGGGGCCGGGTCTAACGTCGGCTTAATGGCAGTCTTAATATCACTTAGCATTAACAGTCTACATTGTCGCAAGCACAGTTCGACCAACCAAGTGAATTTAAACAACTAACTGTTATAAAAGTTCTAGAGCTCTAGTGTTAACCTAACTTTGAACGCGTGGAAGAATTTCGTTGGCAAAGTTCTGCTGAAACTAGGGTTGCCAGACGGAAAGTTTAAAATTAAGTCATGTAAAAAGCTTATTTTTTTAAGAAAAGTCCTGATATTTCATCAGCTTTTCGATGAAGGAAAACATGGTGAGGAAGCACACTAACAAATACACACTGCACTCCTGCAAAGCAATTCATGATGTGTGAAGTTTCTGGGCCCGCGTAGGATCTGTAGTTTATGAAGTACGGAACCGTAAAAAAAAATATTGAAAAATCATACATTCTGAGATTATAGTGAAATAAACCAGATAACTCACTTAGTTCAGCCCGATGCGTTTATATAGCACCGATTGAAACTCACGGCACCTAATTTCATATTAAAAGATTTTGAGATCTTGAATATCCGTCCGCAATGCTATCAAGAATATAAATCTCACCATAGTAAAAATCCTGAGATGTGGTAACCCTAGCTGAAACTGAAGTTGCAAAGGGTAAGAGAGAATTTTAGAACTGTGATACAGGAAATGTAGGAATGGGCTTCTGGTATCAAAGTTTTGGATTCTATACCAGTGATGGGCAAAATACGGCCCGCGGAGGTATTTTATCCGGCCCGCTGATGTTCCTTCGAAATGAATATAGGCCCGCGATAACAATTATTTTGATCGTCCTGTCCTGCAGTACCTACAAAATAAAATAACAGATGAATAAGTAAAGGAATCAGTTAGAATAGCCGCGTAGTTCTTGTTTTGCTAGTCAAATATAACAAAACATTTTCAAATTTCAAAACATTTCAATTTCAAAATTTCAAAAAATTCAAAAGAAAAAACATTTTTTTTTTAGTATAATTCTAGCCCTCCTGTAAAATATCTATAACTTTCTGGTCCTCCATGAAGAAAGTTTCCTCACCACTGTTCTTTACCAACATGTGGAAAAATTAAACGTAAAAAAGTTTGTATTGTGAATGTATTTCACGGTTAATGACCCTTTTTTTGTTCTTATAAATATAGGTGAAAATTGCGAAATTAAAGTGAAATAAGCAAATCAATCACGTGAATGATTCGAGTTTGACCCTACAACTTCGCCGAAAGATTTGAAAGACGAAATCGTTGAAATAAAAAATTGGAGAAAGTTTACTTGACATCATGAATAGGTAGGTACCTACTAAAAATTGCTATAAAAATGAAAGTATTTGCACGCTGCTGTCAGCTGTGATTTGTAGTGGCGACAGTAGAGCGTTTGCCTGCAGTGTTCGTTTCGCTGCCGCCGAGCATGCCTATCGAAGGACTACGAATTATTCCGAAATTTAACCGTGAAAGATCTTACCACCATGCGAAGATGAACTTACCTGTAAAAAATACAACAAGTTATTAATGGCTACCAAATGTAGTATTTTGTTTATGTGAATGCATACAGTAGGTTTCAAACTTAAATGCTCCTCTGTAGTTGTTAGGGTCATGGGTATGTTGTTGTTTTTGTGTGAGATTTTGACATTGATACACATATATGATGCAAAATTCCAATATGTAAAATATCTGGATCAGTAAAACAGCAAACATCTATAACATGTTTTTAGTGCTAACAAACAAACTAACTACAGCTAACATTAAACATTTAACGAAAAACACTTACTGCCACACTCAGAGACGTAATTGATATTGTTGTTAACTATAGCTGCTGATGAAGATCATGTAATTAACTTTAATATTCAGTAATTTTTATACATAATTATGAAGAAAAGGCAATTGTTTAGTTTACGTCTCTGAATGTAGCTTTCATTCACAATAATTATTAGTTTTACCTCATTAGTAACCATAACTTAAACAACACCAGTTTAAAGAAATAATGAATCCTGCTAATTTATAAATGGGAAGGTTTTGCGTGTATTTTAAGCCGGGTCCGCAGCACCATGTTTTCGATGTTTTTGAACAATGCAACATGTTTTTCGAACACTCAAAACATGTTTTCCGCGACGGATGGAAAAAATTGAGATTTGTTTGAGTGTTGCCAAAAACATCGAAAACATGGTGCACCCGACGCGGCTTAACTTGTTTTTAGAACAAAATGACTTTGTATCAAGTTTCTTGCTTCGCATTCTTCTCGGCAATCATGGTCTTTCCGAAAGCGCTGGTAGACTCAAAACATGTTGCGTAAAAGAGCATTCAGCTGCCTATTTACTGAATAAAATTTCGGTTTGATGGCAAGCTGTTATAAATTACTTATTTACTTAGTTTCCTTTCGAGTCATCTGTATGTTGAAAATGGCCTGAATGGCTTCGATAAAAGGATGGTACTGCCGTGCCTCTTTTTTTTTTAATCGACTTGGCGGCGGTACTGCCGTGCCCCCAAATGTGCTAATCATGGCTTAAAATTAATAATATCCGTATCGGCATGCTTACCCGCTATGTTCTATTTCCCTTGGAGGCGCCGTTTCCGGTTTCCGTCGTGATGCTAATTTCCGTTTCGGATAACATCTTGGTTAGATCACGCATAAGGTAAACGCCCTAATGATTAACACGTTAATTCCAATAATTGACACCCTGTCTGTCACCTTTGCTACGTATTAAGATTGAAGGTGACATCTATTGGCACAGTGTCGGGCATGTTATGCGAGACAATACTCCAGTTTTTAGGGTTCCGAAGCCAAAATGGCAAAAAGGAACCCTTATAGTTTCGTCATGTCCGTCGATCTGTCTGTCTGACTATTGTTTGACTATTGGTACTAAGAAAGCTGTAATTTTGCACAGATATACATATTAATTAGGCCGAAAAAGGACAAATTGGATTGCATTTGGTAGCGCCTTATAAGGAAGCATGTTATAAAAATGCCTCGCCCATTACAAGAGGCTCAGCTTATTTGCTAAGTATACTTTACGTCTGTCACGATGCGTAGGCGCGCCCCCAATTACCAGTAAGTGATGGATGGCCGTCGCAACTACGGGCGGCATGCGCAAATATGTGTTTAATGTTACACTAGTTTTTATGAGTTGTGTGGCTTGTTTTTAGTCCACTTCTATATGAAATGAGCTGCAGATTCAAATTCAAAATTTTATTCAAGAAATAGGCAGTTGAGTGCTATTTTACACGTCATTTTTTTTGAGTCTACCAGCGCTTAGGGAAATAAACGGATCACTTACGTACAGGGTGCGTTTTAATGAACCGTCAAGAACTCAACCATGGGTTTAGTAAGTGGAGGTGATTATTATTTGAAAAAAAAAGAAAAAACATTCTCCCATTATAACAACGAAGGCAAACGAGCAAGTAGGTCATCTGATGGTAAGTGATCATCACTACAACTGAGGGTTTGCAGATGCGTTGCCAACCTAGAGAGCTAAGATGAATATCTTGTGCCTGTAATTACACTGGCTGTCGTACTCTCCACATCGGAATACAACAGTGCAAGCATTGCTGCTTACCGGCAGGATTAGCGAGTGGACGGACCTCGCACAAGGTCCTACCACCCTTAATACACAATATACTATTATTGACCGTTTTTTACTGAACCCTTATAATGTTAGGGTGTACACATGGCGATTAGGCTAACAGCATACAGAGACTAGGTGTTATGAAAGTAGGGTGCAGTCAGCGTGAAATTACTGACATATTACCGCCATCTTTTATCGTTACATTTAATAATAATATTCAACCTCAACCTCCCCCCCCCCCCCCTAACCTCATTTTAGGTTGCAGGTTACACAGGTGGTAGGCCATTTTTTTTAACGATGGGAAATGTGTGTGGGACTCGTCTCCCCGTAACTTCCCTCCATAAAATTAAAGATTTTGAGAATTTTCTGAGCGATTATGCTATCAGAGCTACCTTCATACCAAATTTCAAGTTTCTAGGACACGGACCAACCGCCCTCTGGACTCCGCATCTTCTATGATTTACTTTTAAAATCATTACGAAAAAAGCCGCGGTGAGCGGGCCGGGGAATGCGTCGTGAACGTTCGCCCTGACATTTGGGGTCCAGAGGGTGGTTGGTCCGTGTTCTAAGACAACTGGAAGTACCCTTTAGGTTTTCAGGGTACGGCAATTTGTATGGAAACAACCTTTTTAATTACTGTATCTTTTGATTGCGTTGGCTTAGAAGTTCGATTTTTTCACAGCTTCAAAGGACTGCAGGTTTAAATATTTGATATTAATTTCACCCTGCTACCTCAACGCGTTCCAGAGAAAAAGGGTCTTGACAGAAAGACAGACAGACGGACAACAAAGTGATCCTATAAGGGTTTCCCTTTTTTCCTTTTGAGGTACGGAACCCTAAAAATGGAGTAGCAAGGAACAGAAACAAGAACAAAGAGATTAAACAAGTACTAAAGCTCAATATTCCAGAACATAATAATACACTCCAACTAAAAACTATTCCCTTTACAACTGAAAGTTTTTTACTTTTTCATGAAGATCACTTTTAGTTTTCTGCGGAGCAAGGCTGTCCCGTGGTGCAGTAAGAACGGCCTGCGCGCATACATATCTACCTATGAACTATAAACAATTATGTTCTGGCCCAGGGCCGTTTTTTTTCATGTACCCGAACACGCCTTGCTATGTTAATTTTAAAAGGTTAATCTCAACTGTCAGTTTTGACGTTTTTGACTGACACTTGTGGTCGGACATTGTTCTAGGCGGTCTTGTTTCTAACCTCCAAGCGAAAGGCGCTGTTTTGAGGAGAGATTTGTAATCCGACTGTATTTAAATAATCTTAGCGGAATTTTGTGCGCGATTGGATAGCCCACGGCTGGGCTCGCGTGTGGGAACGAAATAAGGACTATTTTTGTGTTAGTTTATAAGAGACGGAATCCGCGTGCGTTTCTTCGCACACGGTGGGACAGGTAGAACACCAGGTAACCATACAAGGGCCCTTAGGTAACCTAGGTTGTGTCTAAGCCTCGAAGAACCGGAGCCAGAAGACCCAACCCTTCCGATGAACTGTAAGTTTAAGTTAAGATAAACAGAGCTGCGAATCGAATCGAATTGGTTGACCCCATCTTGTGGGGGCAAACAAATTACTTTGCTCACCCGCGACCACTAATGACTAATAGTTGTATCTGTGCGGCAAATGCATGTTTCCATGCAACACCTCCGCCTCCACTGCTACACGAATCAACACATGCCACACAGACCCAACTATCACCACCACCACTAAACTAAACGCTGACGCGTGTCGGCACTCTCCACGAGTGGTGGAAGTGGTGGCATGTTGAGCGGTTGTTGTTGTGCTTCGTTAATGGCCTGGTGGAGAGTGCCGAAACTTGTCAGCGTTTAGTTTAGTGCTGGTGGTGATAGTTGGGTCTGTGTGGCATGTGTTGATTCGTGTAGCAGTGGAGGCGGAGGTGTTGCATGGAAACATACATTTGCCGCACAAATATAACTATTTTTCATTAGTGGTCGCGGGTGAGCAAAGTAATTGTTTTTAGTTCATAACTATGGACCTCCGCAAAGTAACGCCTGATTCAATAAATTCAATAAATTACTTATCTACCTGATTGACAAAGAATATTTTTCCTAATTTATTGAATCAGACGTTGCTTCGCGGAGGTCCATATTTATGAAAACACATACACACATTTCCAAGCCTAGGCAATAATGTATAGTACATTATTGCCTAGGCTTGGAAATGTGTGTATGTGTTTTCATTACCAGCCGGTGTTGCTGGGTCACGGATCCCTTTGTTCCGCACCAGTGGGTCACGGCGCCCACTGGCATTAGATTTATCACACAGCTGGGCACTGTCTCGTAAAGCTGTATACATAATGTACGTGTGGCTATGTATAAGGCTGTAGTAACACTTTATTGTACTAAAAAAACAGGATACAAACACAATTTACAAAAAAAAAGTACAAAGGCGGGCTTATCCCTATAAGGGATCTCTACCAGCCAACCTTAGAGTGGTGGAGAGGACTAGCTTACTAGGGACCGACAACAAGTGTCTTAAAAATTATAAATATTGAAAGCCACAGTACATTATAATATATAAATTAATACAAAAGTCTACCATATTACAACACACTTACTGCTAGATACATAAACAAAATAAATAAATAAATATCTCTCTGTCTCTCTGTCTCTAAATATCTGTCTCTCTGTCTCTCTGTCTGTCTGTTTGTTACCTTTTCACGGGAAAACCGCTGCAGCAATCTAGATGAAATTTGGTAAGAAGTTAGTTTGAATATTGGGGAATAACACAGGCTACTTTTTATTCGGGAAAATTATATGGTTCCCGCGGGATAGCGATAATCGAACTCTACGCGGACGAAGTCGCGGGCAACAGCTAGTAATACATACAATAAATAACAGACACAATATAAAAGGAGTGTTCCTAAAAATTTAAGGAGAAGGAGTGAGCCACATCTTCAACGTTTCCTTGAACGAATATACATACCTACATATAGTTGTTGTCAAGGGTATACAATATGATAGTGAAATAAACGGATCACTCGCCCACGGATAACGGATCACGGCCATACTCGACTGACATACGTGAGCGATCCGCTTATTTCACTATGATTGAGTCTCAAGGTAGTTTTATGTTAAAAGTGGTATACATATGATTCGACGCGTGTATTGTGTAAGTATATTATTATGATTCTAAAAGGTCTTCTGAATACGATTCGGCATTCAAAAAAATTCAAAATTCAAGATTTTGTTCAGCAAATAGGCAGTTGAATGCTCTTTTACACGTCATTTTTTTGAGTCTACCAGCGCTTTCGGAAAGACCATGATTGCCAAGAAGAATGCGCCGCAAGAAACTTGGCACTAAGTCATTTTTTCTAAAAACAAGTTACATCAGATCTTACAATACGTAACCACAGATAAATTACACAAAGAAAGCTCACTCTGTCATTGAAAAAAAATAAAGAGAAAAAAAACCGTATTTTAGAAAAAAGTATTTTGAGAGCATATTTTGAGAGGCAAAAAACTCACTTTTCAGGGCTCTATGCCAAAATGTCTGTGCTTCTGTCTGTTTGTCACAGCTGGTTATCTCAGGAACTGCTATGCTTGCCCAAATATTTAGCAAGCAAGTTTTTTTTGCTATAGGTAAGGTACTGGAAGGGAATTTTATAAACTTGCTTAAATCAAACCAGCCACGTTTTGATGATGAAGTGACACAGCTTGCGGGTGATAGGACCTTGTGCGAGGTCCGTCCGGATCGCTACCACCATCTTACTCGTTAATCCCGCCGCTAAGCAGCAGTGCTTGCACTGTTGTGTTCCGGTGTGGATAGTAAGATAGCCGGTGTAATTACGGGCACAAGAGGCATTTCATCTTAGCCCTCTAGGTTGGCAACGCATCTGCAAACCCTCCGGAGTTGCGGGTGTCTATGGGCAGTGGTGATCACTTACTATCAGGTGACCCACTTGCTCGCTTGCCTTCCTCGTTGTATAAAAAAAAAAAGCTTTCATTCCTTTATTTTTTTCTTAAATTAAGAGTCGTCTCAATTGCACTAATAATTGAGGTATCGGTTTTGATGCGTATACTTACTATATATTTTCGCTTGGATAATAATGTACTAGTGAAAATTATACCTATTTTGACATCAGTAACTTATAGAGTGTCACTAATTCATTGTTTTGTTATTTTTAGGGTTCCGTACCTCAAAAGGAAAAAACGGAACCCTTATAGGATCACTTTGTTGTCCGTCTGTTTGACTGTCTGTCTGTCAAGACCCTTTTTCTCTGGAACGCGTAGAGGTAGCATACTGAAATTAATATCGAAAACTCAAGCCTGCGGTCCCTTGAAGCTGTGAAAAAATCAACCTTCTAAGTCGACGCAATCAAAAGATACATTAATTAAAAAGGCCAATTCGATACAAATTGCCGATTTCCAAAAACCTGAAGGGTACTTGCAGATGTCCTAGAAACTTGAAATTTGGTATGCAAGTAGCTCTTATAGCACAACCACTCCAAAAAGTCTCAAAATTTTAATTTTTTATGTCTGTCTGTAGATTTAACAGACCAGTATAAGTTGACCCCACACTGCGTACATTTTGCTTAGGAGCAGGGCTCTGCTAACACCGGACTTCTTAAAACACTGGGGAAAAGCGTCAAAATCTTTCTACGGAACCCTCGTCAGCGAGTCCGACTCGCACTTGGCCGGTTTTTAATGACTAACAACATGCGAAATTTCATCTAGCGGAGATTTATTTATTTATTTCAATATTTCAATAGATGTGATCGGAACCGGAAATGGGTATCACGCCGGAAACCGGAAACGGCGCCGCTCCTTGGGAAATAGAAGATACCCGATAAGGATGTGAATTTTAAGCCATGATTAGGAAAGACAGATAATAATAAATAAATATCAAATATTGTGGCACAACTGACACCAATTGACCTAATCCCAAACTAAGCAAAGCCTGTACTATGGGTACTAGACAACGGATAAACGTACTTATACAGATAAACACATACTTATATACATATTAAACATCCAAGACCCGGAACAAACATTCGTATTCATCAAACATCTGCCCCGACCGGGGATCGAACCCGGCACCTCAAGCTTCATAGTCAGGGTCTCTAACCACTAAGCTATCCAGTCGTCGTTAATAAACAATAGGGAAACTAAGTAAATAATTTGTAACAGATTTACTGATTCGCTGGGAGAAATATCTGGCCTCTAGTTCACCAGCTTTATTGCCAGTTTTCAATGACAGTTTGATGTCAACTGCTGACTTGAAAAGCTTTTTTAGCGCGCTTCATACTGTCAAAGAAATGTAGTTCGAATTGTCATATAAAACTGACAATTGTATAGATTTTGAAATAGGGGGCCTGCCAGCCCGTTGGAATCAGACATTATATTATTATTATTATGACAATATTATAAAACAAGGCGTGATAGCCTAGTGGTTTGACCTATCGCCTCTCAAGCAGAGTGTCGTGGGTTCAAACCCCGGCTCGCATCTCTCTGTTTTTCGGAATTTATGTGCGAAATTACATTTGTAATTTATCATCAGATTTTCGGTGAAGAAAAACATCGTGAGGAAACCTGCACACTCCTGGAAACAATTTAATGGTGTGTGTGAAGTTTCCAATCCGCACTGGGCCCGCGTGGGAACTACAGCCCAAGCCCTCTCATTCTGAGAGGAGGCCTGTGCCCAGCAGTGGGACGTAAATAGGCTGATGATGATGATGGTGATAAAAATAGGCAAGGCTGATGTAATAGTTTGCACATGTGACACGAAATGTCAAGGTACGGGGTTCGATTCCCGGCCTATGCTGTATTTTCTGGTTTTCTAAGTATTCTTGTTCATTTACGTCACAAGTGCGGAAATTAGGCAATTTCCAAAGAGTGTTGGTGACCTTAAGCACGAGCATGAGCGGGTGTTTTAAACCGAGACGAGTTAGGAATTGTCTACATTTCCACATTAATCCTACAACATTTTACAGTGTAATTGTGTGAGGGAAGCGCTACTCACTAATCCTGCCGCTAAGCAGCAGTGCTTGCACTGTTGCGTCCCGGTGTGGAGAGTAAGACAGCCGGTGTAATTACGGGCACAAGAGGCATTTTATCTTATAGCTCTTTATGTTGGCAACGTATCTGAAAACCCAGGGTTGCGGGTGTCTATGGGCATTGGGCAGTGGTGATCACCGAAATTATGAATTTTGACATTTTTTGACCCACTTCCTCGTTTTCCTTCCTTGTTACTTAGTATAAAAAACATATGTTTGAAATTTGCAATACATTAAGTTCGAAAATTCTATTAAGTCGTGCTCTAACTAGCTCTTATGGTGAACGTTTGCTGTACGATATTGAACCTTAGGTGGGTTGGAAACCCCCACCCACCTAGGGTTTAATATCGTATAGCAAACTATCACCATTAGAGCTTGATAGAACACGAAGTTGCTTTGACATGTCGCGTTTACGTTGACATTTTCGACCTTAATGCATTGCTAATGTCTAACAACATTTCAACGAAATGGGTAGGGAATTCAATTCCTTGACTGTACGTACATTGTAAAAGTAATTATTTAACACCTTAAGACTACCCCAGTAATAACTCAGGCTGTCATGGATGATAACTCTCTGCCGGGCCAGCAATCCCGGAATCACCAGATTACGGGATTAACGTCTAATTTTAGGGCAAAAACGACTTACTGGTGTCTGCCTGCTGTTTGTCAGAGGTACGTGTTACACTCGCTTCGCTCAATTTCATTAATGTAACCTTGTGATTAAAACACTTACAATGACATCTAATGATGATGAAAAAAGTCAGAAACCAGTCAAATTTAGACTTTATTAATAACTTTGTAAGAGCTGTCGTTGCAAGTTTCATAGGAAAGAGCGAAGCGAGTATAGCCGTGGTAGCCTGGTGGTGTGACCTACGGCCTCTCAAGCAGATCTTCGTGGCTTCGAGCCCCGACTGACACCACTGGGTTTTTGATGTTAAGATTGTATTTTTTTTATGCTACGAGGAAGGCAAACGAGCAAGTGGGACACCTGACGGTTAGTGATCAGGCCCATAGACACCCGCAACCCCAGAGGGTTTGCGGATGTGTTGCCAACCTAGAAAGCTAAGATGAAATGCCTCTTGTGCCCGTAACTACACCGGCTGTCTTGCTCTCCACACCGGAATACAACAGTGCAAGCACTGCTGCTTAGCGGCAAGATTAGCGGGTAAGATGGTGGTAGCGATCCGGACGGACCTCGCACAAGGTCCTACCACCCGCGAAATATGTATGTATACTTTCTTTCTGATGCTAAAAAAACGAAGTATGTATTTATAGTTCTATGGCTATAACCTTCGTTGCCTCAGAGCTCGACTTTACGAATGGTGCGTCACGTAAAATCGAATAGTAAACGCTGTCGAGTTTGTATGACGTTTGGAACAGCGCCTGCCCGTGAGTGTATTTGGAACTAAAATTTAGTATGAGGTTTCTCGATCTCGATACGATAACCGTACCGCAGCATTCGTAAAGTCGTGCTCGACCCTCTGCCATGGTGGACTCTGTGATCGAGCGTGGGTATATTTCAGCCTAAATAGCGCTTTGGATTTATATCCTCACTTAACTCTTAATTTTTACTGCCATTTAATTATGTTTAAGAGGATTTTGGCGCTAAACGTCGGCAATTATCTTTAAGTTAACACAAAGGGATTTGAAACAACGGGCAAACACACCGACGTCATGAAGGAGCTATGTAGGTACATATAATATTATGAATGAAAATAATCGATTTATTGATTATTTTTGTTTTTTATTTTTATTTTTATGAAACATTCATAGTATGAAATTCAACATACAATGACAATGGAAAGAAAAAATCTGTTAAGCAGCTGTTGTCCAACTGCTTAACTGATTTTTCTTTGCATGGTCATTGTATGTTTAATATTATGATAACGAATAATGATTAGACATAATAGTGTTTCGCGATTTTCAGACATTATCATGATGACGTTGCGTCCATTGTCTCGAAACGTCGAGGTATTTAATAGAAGTTTATGCAACTGCTACATAATGAGGGTCCTTAATACACGAGTGTGTTTTTATGAAACGAGGCGAAGCTGAGTTTCATAATAGGATCACACGAGTGTTTTAAGGCCTAATTATGTGGAGTTGCATACATTACTTTATCTACACACATATTAACTACTCTAAGATGGGTTCAGAAGCCGAAGGCATATATCATACCCATACCTGTCACGAATTTGGCTGTTTTTTTTAATCATAGACAAACATACCGAGCTGACGTTTCGTAAACTGTTTTTTTTTTATTGTAAAAAAAAAACATCACATTATTATTTATACATGTCGGACTGAACTCAACTTATATACGTGAGTGATCCGTTTTATTTCACTATGATTGTAAATTGCGTTGGTTTTCAAATTTGACTATTACTTTACTGGAGGTGGTGGTGGTGGTGCTGGGGCTGGCGCTGTCGGCGAAAAGGCGACGTCGTGCTGCAATGTTGGTCATTTTCTACAGTTTCTGAACGCATTATAGAGGACTTATGATATGTGTGTAGATAAACTTTTTTACGTGATTTATGCCCGTTTTCACCAACGACACTTAAGTCATCACCTAGTCAGGGGACCCCTATCCTAAGTGGCCCCTTATATCTCTCCCTAACCTAATTTCGTTTTCACCATCTTAGGTAACGCCTTAATAGGGGTTACTTAACTAAGTGACGGTTTGTTTTAGCTATAGTGATTTCTAAAACCGGTTTTGTATCGATAATTTTTTTTAAGAGAAATAACTTCAAAAATCGTCTGTAAAAAATTAAACCAACATTATAAAAACATAGAAAAACTATACAGATATATAATTAATACTAAATTGACGTCTTATTTCTTATTTTTAAATGTTGACTAGGCTGTATGGCATTATCTTTGCCATCCAGAAAAATCAGAACAGTTTATTACTATCAAGTTTTTTTCGAACTTTCGGTGCGATGATTGTAGTTTATTAGCGAGCATTCATTGTCTGAAACTGGAATGATTAGTTATCTGATAATTTATTTATGAACTGTACATATTTTCAAAGTATTGTGTTATTCGATTTCTTTGAAACCCGTATAATAAAGAACAGACCAGAACCCGCGAGCGCGCATGTTAATTAATCGCTTCTCATGTGGTTCCTACATGCAGAAATGCCGTTGGGTTTATAAAAAAACAGAATAGGATTATTATTTTAAGTGTAAACGGATAGCGAAATCAATAATAAATTGACACAGTGCGCGGCGTTATGATTGAACGCGGCTTCTGGTTTGTTTTGTATTCTGAGGGTCAAGAATAGACTGATGATGGATAATTAGTATTAGGCATTCGTCCAACTGCGATGAGGCCTTCCTTTATACAGAACTATTCTTCTTCTGTTTTGGGTTATTCTTATATTCCAAATACCTCTAATGTTAAATTTTTTCAAGTATGAAAAGCACGTTTTCTTTCGACATTCTACGAGTAGGTATATCTTATGAAAAATCTTTAGTACCTATCATACTTTGATAAATCATCTGATCTTCAGTCTGATCTAAATAACTTTGATGTGAATATTAAATCAATTTATTCAACAGCTTCCAAACTCTACAAAATCATATAAATAGCCTTCCATTTTATATAAATATTATCAATCAAGTTAATTATTGCATAACAAATGCACGATAACCTATAAAAATTAAAACGCATCTGCGACTGCGCGAACTGTCACTTAGCGCTAGGGGGTCAATATTCGACCCCCTAAACTTACGGGACCCCCGAAGCAGTTAGGTGTTACTTAAGCGTTGGTGAAACGGAAGTTGATCTTAGGTGTCCCCTAAAAGAGCTAAGGGATCCCTTAAATTTTAGGAGTCGTTGGTGAAAACGGGCATAAATCCCGAGTATCATGATAAAACATACCTAATAGTAGTCTATGCGTCCATTCCAAATCTCACGTATTTTTCGTAGATTTAATTCCCTTATTAATAAAATTGTCACTCTCTTCACAATACGAGCTCTAATCCATAAAATTGAAATCGTTAGATGTACATAAAATTCATTCACTCATTTAATTCGTTCATTCATTCGTTCACATAGATTGCCTATTGTTCGCAAAAGCCGTAAATCTTCCTAATTTACGCGTCAGTCGCTTACTATTGTTAATGTTAGTAATTGGTTTCTGTACAATAGACCATGTGGTAGTCATTATGTACAAATGTATTGCAGAATTTTCTTTACTACTGTCAATGTGGACTAAATTAACTATTTGACGCTAATTACCAATACCCTAGTGTTATTCTCAATGATATACTTATAAATATACACAGTAAAGATCGCAGAAAATCGGCGTGAATGAACAGCACCCCTGTTGCGTTTCGTACGGTCAGTGAGAGTGCCGAAGGCCCGATCCCCCTCCCCCCTCCTTTTCCTACACACCATTTCCTCCTTAAAACACTCGTATGATCCTATTATGAAACTCAGCTTCGCCTCGTTTCATAAAAACACACTCGTGTTTTAAGGACCCTCATTATGTAGCAGTTGCATAAACTACTATTTGCGATGCACTTTCAACTTTTTCGACGCCAACGACTCATGTATCAGAGGTTCGAGTACGAATATTCGAAACCTGCGTCACTCATCGAATAGAACACGTTGTCGAGTTTGTATGACGTTTGGAACAGCGCCCGCCCGTGAGCGTATTTGGAACTACAATTTAGTATGAGGCTTCTCGATCTCGATACGATAACCGTAACGTTGCGCAGGATTCAAAACGACTGATATAGGTATGGGTCAAAAACAGATTTGGAAATAGAACAATACTCAATAGAGTCGATACTTAAGATTATAATTATCTAAAGAGGATATTACCGTAATTTGTTAATTATAATACTTTATTTACATAGTAAAAGCAATTAACAATGACATTAAATCTAAGCTATAACTAAATAAACTACAACTTAAAACTAAACTAAATCTAAATAAGTCCCCCGTGGCATAGTGCCCAAAAGGCTGGCAGCGTTGCCACGCTGAATAGCGATGCTGATTCTTTGGTCGTAATTTAACATTAAACCTTATTTAGTTGCGTATCTGTCACGATTTTGTCAAAGTGGAATCCTGAAACAGTTTTGTGGTGACAATTTAAATTTTACTCAATAAAATCATTAGCTTTAAAAAAAAATTAAATGGAAATACCTTCACAAACATTATGGTGAATTTTGGGTCACTGTTATAAATGTAATTGAAAAGTATAATTAAGTAATACTGTACATAATGCGACTCTATTAATCTTGTTCAATTACCGTGATGCAATTATTTTGCTATGACCTGTTCGGGCTCTGGTCATAATAAAGAAGGATAGCATTTTGGTTTCTTGCAAGAAATCGGTTTGGCGTATGAATGAGTGCTTTGACATTATTTTGTCTTAGATACCTAGATAAATAATAAAGCCTACAGCCATTTACTAATCCGTTTACACTGAAAGACCGAAAAGGTTGATTTTGCACGTGTTGGCGACAAATTAGTTGAATTAACAAAATGATGGGTTAAGGCAACTTAAACAAATTGTTGTTTTCACAGAAAAGTTTTTGTTGATATGAAAACAGTTGTTTTTACCTATTTATACATGTTGGCGTAACAATTCATGCAAAATCCAATAGGTAATTGTTGATTTTACTATTCGAATTGTTGACATAACAATTTAAATAGTAAAATTAACAAAATAAATACGTTAAAACAACAACAGGTATTCAACTATTTGTTGACTACCAGAAATAACAAAATAAATTTGTTGATTATTCCTGTTTCCAATAGTTGAGTTAATGTATTTGTTAATGTTGGAACCAAGCCGATTGGCATAACCCTTTCGGATGTTTGTCTCAACTGTTCCGCAAACAGTTGGGACAACAATATAAGCACGTAGAAACAACAGCGAAATATAAAGCTAAATCAACACTTTCAAATGGTTAAACGAACACCCAAAATAATTGTTAAAATAACAATATGAACGGGTTAAATCTTTCACAAACAAAAGTCAATTGACACAACCCTTTCAAATGTTCGTTTTACCCGTTACACAAACAGTTGACATAACAATATTAAACATGTAAAACCAACTGCAACAATAAAGCTAAATCAACATGCTCGAAAGGTTAATCTAACTTACGATCTAGGGTAAAAATAACAATATATGAAGGTTAAGTCCCTTACAAAAAAAGCCAATTGACACAACCCTTCAAAGTGTTTGTTTCAACTGTCATAGGAACAGTTGGTATAACAATATACATAGGTAAAAACAACAGCAAGCTAAAAATCTAAATGAACCTGTTCGAATGGTTAAACTAACTTATTCAAATGTTTGATTTAATCGTCACAAAAGCAGTTGGGATAACAATATAAACAGCTGAAAACAACAGCAAGATATAAAACTAAATCAACATGTTCGAATAGTTAAACTAACTGACGAGCTGACGTAAAAGTAACAATATAAACAGGTAAAAACGACAGCGAGATATAAAGCTAAGTCAACATGTTCGAATGGTTGAACTAACCCCTTCAAATGTTTGTTATAACCGTCACACAAACAGTTGGGAGAACAATTATAAATAAATAAAAACAACAGCAACACATACAGCTAAATCAACACATTCGAATGGTTAAACGAACACCCGAATAGATGTTAAAATAACGATATGAACGGGTTAAATCCTTCACAAAAAAAGTCAATTGACACAACTCTTTCAAATGTTCGTTTTACCCGTTACACAAACAGTTGAGGTAACAATATTAAACAGGTAAAACCAACTGCAACAATAAAGCCAAATCAACATATTCGGATGGTTAAACTAACCCACGAACTAGGGTTAAAATAACAACATAAACAGGTTAAGTCCAGTACAGAAAAAGCCAATTGACACAACCCTTTAAAATGTTGATTTTAACTGTCACACAAACAGTTGGTGTAACAATATAAATAGGTAAAAACAACAGCAAGCTAAAAAGCTACATCAACCTGTTCGAATGGTTAAGCTAACTCTTTCAAATGTTTGATTTAACCGTCACAAAAACAGTTTGGATAACAATATAAATAGTTGAAAACAACAGCAAGGTATAAAACTAAATCAACGTATTCATATATTTAAACTAACTGACGTGCCGACGTTGAAATAACAATATAAACAGGGGAAAACAACAGCGAGACATAAAGCTAAGTCAACATGTTCGAATGGTTGAACTAACCCTTTCAAATGTTAGTTTTAACCAGCTCACATACAGTTAGGGTACCAATATAAAAGGGTAAACATAACAGCAAGACACAAAATTAAATCAACATATTCGAATGGTTAAACTAATCCCTTCAAATGTTTGTTACAACCGTGACACAAACAGTTGGGAGAACAATTAGAAATAAATAAAAACAACAGCAACACATACAGCTAAATCAACACATTCGAATGGTTAACGAACACCCGAATAGTAGTTAAAATAACGATATGAACGGGTTAAATCTTTCACAAAAAAAGTCAATTAACTCAACCATTTCAAATGTTTGTTTTAACCGCACATAAACAGTTGAGAGAACAATATTTAACAGTTAAAACCAACTGCAACAATAAAGCTAAATCAGCATATTCGAATGGTTAAACTAACCCACAAACTAGGGTTATAATAACAACATAAACAGGTTAAGTCCAGTACTAAAAGAGCCAATTGACACAACCCTTTAAAATGTTGATTTCAACTGTCTCACAACAGGTTCCAATGGTTAAACTAACCCTTTCAAAGATTTGATTTAACCGTCACAAAAACAGTTGGGAGAACAATGTAAATAAAAAAAACAACAGCGACGCATACTGCTAAATCAACATGTTTGAATGGTTAAACTAACTCGCGAATCAGGCTTAAAATAACAATGTAAACAGGTGAAAATAGCAGCAAAACAAAAAGCTAATTCAACATGTTCAAATGGTTAAACTAACCCTTTCAAAGATTTGATTTAGCCGTCACACAAACAGTTGGGAGAACAATAAAAATCAATAAAAACAACAGCGACACATACAACTAAATCAACATGTTCAAATGGTTAAATTAACTCGCGGACCAGGTTTAAAATAACAATACAAGCAGGTGAAAACAACAGCAAAACAAAAAGCTAAATCAACATGTTCAAATAGTTAAACTAACCCTTTCAAAGATTTGATTTAGCCGTCACACAAACAGTTGGGAGAACAATAAAAATCAATAAAAACAACAGCGACACATACAACTTAATCAACATGTTCAAATGGTTAAATTAACTCGCGGACCAGGTTTAAAATAACAATACAAACAGGTGAAAACAACAGCAAAACAAAAAGCTAAATCAACATGTTCAAATAGTTAAACTAACCCTTTCAAAGATTTGATTTAGCCGTCACACAAACAGTTGGGAGAACAATAAATATCAATAAAAACAACAGCGACACATACAACTTAATCAACATGTTCAAATGGTTAAACTAACCCTTTCAAAGATTTGATTTAGCTGTCACACAAACAGTTGGGAGAACAATAAAAATCAATAAAAACAACAGCGACACATACAACTAAATCAACATGTTCAAATGGTTAAACTAACACTTTCAAAGATTTGATTTAGCCGTCCCACAAACAGTTGGGAGAACAATAAAAATCAATAAAAACAACAGCGACACATACAACTAAATCAACATGTTCAAATGGTTAAACTAACACTTTCAAAGATTTGATTTAGCCGTCCCACAAACAGTTGGGAGAACAATATATAAATCAATAAAAACAACAGCAACGCATACAGCTAAATCAACATATTTGATTTGTTAAACTTACTCACGAGCCAGGTTTAAAATAACTATATGAACAGGTAGAAATATCAGGAAGACAAAAAGTTAAATCAACATGTTCAAAAGATTGAACTAATCCTTTCAAAAGTGTATTTAACCGTCTCATAAACAGTTTGGATAACAATAGAAACAGTTGAAAACATTAGCAAGACGTAAAAGTAAATCAACATAAATAAAATTAATAATAATAATTAATATCATGGGACTCTTGACACCATCTTGACACCAATTGACCTAGTCCCAAACTAGGCAAAGCCTGTACTATGGGTTCTTACCCATAATTTTATCTGTTACCTAGTTCTTACTAGATAACAGAAACATACATGTATAGATAAGTACATAATTAAATATATAATACTAAACACCCAAGACTCGGGAACAAACATCTGCATTCATCATACAAATTTCTGTCCCGACCGGGGATCGAACCCGGGGCCTATAGCTTCATAGTGAGTTTTTCTAACCACTAGGCTATTCGGTCGTCATGGTCAATAATATGTTCGGATAGTTAAACTAACTCACGAGCTAGGGTAAAAATTACACATTAAACAGGTAAAAACCACAGCGAGACAAAAATCTACGTTAACATGTTCGAATGGTGGATGGAACTAACCCTTTCAAATGCTTGTTTTAGTCGTTACACAAACAGTTGAGATAACAATATCAACAAGTAAAGTTACAGCAACACGTACAGCTAAATCGACATGTTCGAATGGTTAAACTAACTTACAAGCTAGGGTTAAAATAAAAAATGAACATGTTAAATCTTACACAGACAGTTGGGATAACAATATCAACAGATAAACTCAACATCAATACATAGTTGATACCCGCTTCCTGCCTGCTTGCTGTTTGCTATAGCAACGTCGCCTATTTTTTGGTTTTCCTTGATTGTTTTTCATTTAATTTGAATGCAACTTGAAGACATTTTTATTTTCTCTTGGTATATTGATTACAGTTTTGGTAAGTAATTTAGGCAAGCATAATGCAAAATTTAATGATATTCTACAATTAAATCTCTAAAAATTATTAGGTACATGTGTACATGTATGTCTAACATCTTTTTTATAAGATGAACACTTGAATTAAGCGCAATATACTAACCTAGCTTGATCCTGTACTATTAAACGAGCAAATTGTTGTTTATTTAAGTAGGTAAGTATATTTGTTTGTAAATGGGTTCTAGAAAGCGGTTGTAACGATTTAGATGAAATTTACGATGTAAATATGTACTTAATATGGGTTCACAGGTGCGAAAAATCCCCTTGTTCCTCGTACATAACCAAGTTTGATAACTAATATTCGGAGACACTTTTCTTCCTCTGACTCTGTTCATTATCAAATGGGATTAACTATGTTTTCCTCGTAGAAAACCGTTATTTTATTTGGTTTTCTATGATAAAGACACTTTTCTTCCTAGCTAACTCGGTTATCAAATGCAATTATTTTATTTTTTTCTCGTTTTTTGTAATTGTACCAATTTTTTTTTTAATTTTTGTTGATTAATTTTGTGTATCACACATCTCATTTTCAGCTTATTTACGTCTTACTGTCAGCACAGGCCTCCTGTCGGACTGAGAGAGCTTGGGCAAATAGCATAAGAATAACTAATTTATTCTTATGGCAAATACGCGGGCCCAGTGTATACGTAAAAATATTACTTAGTTCATAATTTTAAGTTTTAACTAAACACTGTAACTATACCTACATAAGTTACAGAGGCCCGGGGAGTACGAATATTCGAAACCTGTCCAACGTAATCAAGAACGTAATAGTGAACGTTATCGAGAAATTTGTATGGCATTTGGAACAGCGCCCGCCCGTGAGCGCATTTGGAACAAAAATTTTGTATGAGGTTTCTCGCTCTCGATTTCGATACGATAACAAATAACATTACGCAGGATTCGAAAACTTCGTGCTCGGCCTACAGGGCACAAGTGGCACAACACTTGAAACTGCAGTTGTAAATTTAGGCAAAAGGCTGATTGCAAGTGTCAAGCTTATGTCGGTTTGAGTAGGTTTAAAACGCTTAGTGGCTGTGCTATAAATATAGATCCCAAAAAACTATTGAATTAAACAACCTCACGGTACTTTTAACATGGAACTACCGTGAGATTCAAAGTCAAGTCCAGTCAAAATAAACAGATCAGTCACGTAAATATATCAGTCGAGTACTTACTTATAACCCGACATGCACATGTATATGTGCATGCACAGTTTAAGTAAGTACCTATGTTTTGCCACCGGCGTCGCGTGTGCTCCCAGAGGAAGGAAGGACTACGGATTAGTCCGAAACATGTCGAGCTATACTTACTCGACTGACATACGTGAGTGATCCGTTTATTTAAATATAATGTCACGAGCCTACTAAGAAATGCTGCGTTTACGTAACCATCCCACTGCTACAACTTCATCTATCCATTTTAAGTAGGTAGGTACTTTACTTACCTATCTATCTATTCATTGAGTAGGTAAGTAAGTACCTACTTAAATAACAAAATGGTGCTCCACTCAAGTAGCTGGTAGGTACCGGAGGAAGACGTGGCAACCTCATGATCACACACACACACACACACACACACACACACACACACATGTGTCGAGTAGACACAAACCTTTCAAATGTTTATTTTAGCCGTTTCACAAACAGTTGAGATAACAATAAACAGGTAAACACAACAGCAACACATGGGTACCTACGTAGTTGGTGCCCGTGCCGAGCTGGCAACGTCACATACCATATACCTAAATAAGTGTTTTCTGTTAAAAAAATCGTTTTTAATTCAAGCTTTTTTGCCGACCGTACTTCTTGTTATGCCACCAACCAACCAACTTAAATATCCATATCAAATTTCAAGTCGATGCCATTAACCGTTGAAGAGTTCCCTCCTGCGGAGACGATCCTGGACGGACCACCAGAATTTCACTACCAAATTGTTGTATTAAGTACCTATACTTACCGAATTTCAAGTAAAGAAGAAAGAAACAAACAAACATTTAGACATACATACATACATACGAATAGTGCAAATTAAATAAAAGTGTATGAAGACTGATTATGATAAATCGGTTCTACACATTCAAGGTCATGCGTCTATATTTACGTGCCTTCTACCTATAGGTAGGTAAGTACTAGTTTGGGTCAAATTCACTGTTCCAGCACAGTAGGCAGATACATACCTACGCCATTCGCAAGGAAAGCGGCAAACAAAACCAAATTTATAACTAGTTAAGTATGTAAATAGTTCGTCCATCAAGGGAATCGAGTTTCGAGGTAGGTATTTCCCCCATGTTCCGAGGACCTATTTTAAATTATCCAAGTGTTCGCAGAGCTCTGTTTCTAACCAAAATGTACCTACGTAGTGTGGGGTCATTTTATATTGGTCATTGATACCATTATTTTGATTATATTAGTACAGGGTATACAGAGATAAAAAACATAAGATTTTCAGATTTTTCTGGTTGGTATGGTAATACCATAAGAGCTAAGTACCTACTTACACCTACCTTCATATAAAAATTTCAGGTTCCTAGGACAACTGGAAGTAGGTACCTACCTACCCTATAGGTTTCCAGTCCACGGCAATTTGCATGGAAACAGGTTTTTTACTGACTGTATCTTTTGATTGAGTTTGATTTTTCCAGAGGTTCAAGGGACCGCAAGCTCCTACCTATTCGATATTAATTTCAGCTTTCTACCTCCACGCGTTCTAGAGAAAAAGACGGATAGACTGACAGACAGACAGACGGACAGACAACGATGTGATCCAATAAGGGTTCTGTTTTTTCCTTTTGAGGTACGGAACCCTAATAAAAAAATACTCCAGCGAATTGAGAACCTCCTCCTTTTTTTGAAGTCGGTTAAAAAGGCCGAAAGTTTTATTATATTCTTTGCCGAAAGCGAAACAAGTACAATAAATGTACGACGATTAAGAGATCTAAAACAAAAGCAACTAGGTGCAAATTTGTTTGACGCCAAAATAGCAGCGGTGTTCTTTAAAAGTTCTTTTGACACACCGCACTCGATTCGGCGAACTTATGCGACGTTGTCAGTTCGCATTCGCAGTTTGGTAAGAATCAAAAGACCAGAAAGCACTTAAATACAGGAGTTGGTAAAATTGCAAAAGGAGATTAGAAAGATTTTGAACATTAGTAAAGACGGGTTGCGGGTGGTCCTACCACCTTGTGCGAGGTCCGTCCGGATCGCTACCACCATCTTACTCGCTAATCCTGCCGCTAAGCAGCAGTGCTTGCACTGTTGTGTTCCGGTGTGGAGAGTAAGACAGCCGGTGTAATAACGGGCACAAGAGGCATTTCATCTTAGCTCTCTAGGTTGGTAACGCATCTGCAAACCCTCTGGGGTTGCTGGTGTCTATGGGCAGTGGTGATCACTTACCATCAGGTGACCCACTAGCTCGTTTGCCTTCCTCGTCGTATAAAAAAAAAAGACGGTGATTCTTAGCATTTGCAAGTAATTCAGTAGCCAATTTATCCTTTAAAAACTCCAATAATAACAGATTTAGTTTTGTTTGGTATAAGACCAAAAAAATCGTGACTCAAGTTTTTTACAATCGTGTACCTACCTACTGCTGGTAAAGTTTAAACAGGTTTATCTACCCATTTTGTCTACCAATGCCATGGAGGTACTTAGTAGATAAATCTGTTTAAACCTTGCCGTGCTAGGGAATCTGATTTCTGAAACTTTCGCGATTTTCACACAATGATACAGGTCTAGCGAAAAAAGTTTTTCCACTGGTCAGGCAAAAATCAATCTTATGTCAATGTCATAAGCACTTTGACATGTAAAAACATTTCGCAATTTAACTATCCAGTCGAAACCAGATATAGGTAGGTACCTACCTAACGAAAATAAAGTGACCATAATTATAATTTCGGACATTCTGTCCGATAGTATACGCAAGTATACGCAAGTAGTCATGTTAATTAATAATTACGGCCATTGCGAAGCGAACGGCTAGTTGTATTACACTCACATTGTAAAGGCAACTCTCGTAATCAACGCTACAATACCAATAGTCTGACCGAAGTTGCGCATTGGTTGGTTGGCGCCTAGGGATGATCGATATTAGAAAAACATCTATGTTGACATCGATTTAACATCTTGTATATCTTCTATTTTAGTTCCTTGTTTTTCGCAATTTGCCGGTGGTAGGACTTTGTGCCAAGTCCGTCCGGGTTGCAACCACCATCTTGCTCATAATCCTACTGCTAAGCAGCAGTGCCTGCACTGTTGTGGTACGGTTAGGAGAGCAAGATAGCCGGTTAAACTACTAGCACAAACAGGCATTACACCTCAGCCTGAATCTCAAGGTCGGCAACGCAACTGTAACCCCTTCTGAGTTGCAGGTGTCTATAGGTGGCGGTTATTTTTTTATTTTATTTTTTGTTTTATTATTATTGTTTTAACAGTAACTTGCCGACTGCTTGACTATTGCCACCTTGACTTGTAGATTACCGTTGGCTACCTAATTGTTTTTTTTTTGCTTTTTTTTTCAATTATTGTTCAATGAACTATTGTTATTAAATTTGTAGCACTGCCAACATTTTTACTCGGTGACTGCCTTAAATTGTTACGATTGTTACTTTGATTCGTAAGTACCACTAAAATTGTAATCTACCTTATAGAGTTGTTGATTGTGCAATTCGATCTATTTCTTAAAGCTTGAACCGATTTTTTTTAAACCTCTTCGGGTTCTGTCCTGACTGAGCCCCAGCCGAATCCATCGTCCCTGGGAGCTAGCAGGCACAACATCAAGTGTGGAAACCTCACCCGCCACCTTCACACCTTTTACATTGGCATGACATTTTCGATGAACGATATGTATCGAAAGAAAAACATCGATGGCCGAAAACATTGATGTTTTATGTAGCAAAATAACCAAGCCATTATTTCGTTTATTAAAATACAAAAACTAGAAAAAGTCATTGTCTCTCATTGGTATCCCACAGTCCCACTCTTAGCGGATTTTTGACTCGCGACAGCCCCCATTAGTTTACCTGACCCACTTGCTCGTTTGCCTTCCTCGTCGTATAAAATAAAAGTCAGCGAAATGAAAGTAGTTCACCTAGTTCACTCTGGGTGGCCTAGAGGTTTTTTTAGGGTACCTCAAAAGAAAAAAACGGAACCCTTATAGGATGACTTTGTTGTCCGTCTATCTGTCTGTCAGTCTGTCAAGACCCTTTTCCTCTGGAACGTGTGGAGGTAGCATGCTGAATTTAATAATATCAAATACTCAAACCTGCAGTACCTTGAAGCTGTGAATTAGAAAACTTGGAAAACCCCCGACATTGTCATTTCAAAGTTCAATAACGGGAGAACCGATTTCAATGAAACTTAGCTAAGAACCACATAGATAAAACTAGCTTTCGATTAAAAAAAAACCACATCGAAAACGGTCCGTCCGTTTGGGAGCTATGATGCCACAGACAGATACACATGTCATGTCAAACCTATAACACCCCTTTTTTCGTCGGGGGTTAAAAAATCAAACTTCTAAGTCAACGTAATTAAAAGATAAAGTCATTAAAAGTTTTATTCATACAAATTGCCGTACCCTGAAAACCTAAAGGGTATTTCCAGTTGTCCTAGAAACTTGAAATTTGGTCTGAAGGTAGCTCTTATTAACTGTTGGAGCGAGCAGAATGGGTTCCGGCTGAAAAACAGCGCTGCAGTGTCGCTTGTGAGTTGGCACTGTCAGCATTTGCTGACGCCGAACCGTTTACTACTAACCACCTTTTTTGTTATAATGTTATGTAAATTTTATGTGTGTTGGTAGTAATAAATATTTTTTTCTTTCCTTCTTTCTTATAGCTCAACCACTCAGAAAATTCTCAAAATCTTAAATTTTTATGTCTGTAGATTTCACAAATAAATATAAGATGACCCTACACTGCGTACATTTTCCTTAGGAGCAGGGCTCTGCTAACACTGAACAACTTAAAAAACTGGGGAAAATCGTTAAAATCTTTGTACGTTTTTTCTTTTAATTAGCCGATAATATAATTTTAGTGGCCTAGAGTAGGTAACACCGATGTTCCGATATTATTCTCGTAACATCGACGTGTCGATATTTACGAGGACGTAACATCGATGAATATCGAGCATCCCTAGTCCCTACTAGCGCTCGCGCCGCCACGCACGCCAGCCAGTCAGCGAGAGTCAGTTCATCAGTTCACTCGTTTTAAGTCGTTTTAGTTGCGCTCCGAGCTCCGTGGTGATATAACGCCATATTAGTTTATTGTTGTGTGTGCGCCGTAACAATAAATAATGGATCTAAGCATTGGTGGGTAAGAAAATGGACATATAAATGTGTTTTAACTTTAACATGGTGTATCTGTGTACCTTAATTAAGTACTTATTTTGTTTTTCAGGTCTTGCATATTTGACCGACTGGGGTATTTCGTCTGATACAATTAAACGTTTTGAAGGTACGCGTTTGTTATTTCCGTTGTCTGAATACTAACTGTTAGTCAACGGCTGATTCTTACAATAATTTTGTAGTATAGTATGTGTATAGGTATATATGTTGTTTTTTAGTGTGTTTTATGATATTCTGAATTTACCTAATTGTGTATTTTATTATGCAACAATTTCAGAAAATGAGATTTCCCTCGAATTGATGAAATATATGAATTCTGAGGAGCTGAAAGAACTCGTGCCAAATATAAGAGAGAGAATTTTGTTCAGATCTGGACTGGAAAAGCTAAACAAACTTATAAATGTATGTATGTCTTTATACTTTTCAACCTTTATTTTTACCCCGAACGAAAAAGAGGGGTGTTATAAGATTGACTTGTGTATCTGTGTATATGTCTGTGACATCGTAACTCGCAAACAGATGAACCTATTTCTATGCGGTTTTTTTAATCGAGACGGTTCTTAGAATGGGTTCACCCGTTTTTGAAATATTGAACATTGAAATGACGGTGTCGGGGGTTTTTCAAGTTTTCTGAGTCGGTTAGGTTATTTACTTAGTTGAAACAACAGCAGAGCTGTCTTTTAGTCAAAATGACACATTGCTTTTGTTGATACCTACTTACCACAGTTTTGTTTTCCTTTTATTTAAATGTTTACTTTTACAGGACACATCTTCGGATGCCACGGCAAGTGACATAGATAGTAATGACATAATATCAGCGCCTTCAAGCCCTGCGTCTAGCACTAACGAGCTCCCGAAATCCAGTGAAAACTCACGCGTAAGTGTTTGAAACATTACTTAGGCTTAGGTAGATGAGAAGAGCGTTTTGTGCCATTTTTGAAATTCTAATAGTTTTGAGGTTTTTGCAAAACGAGGTAACTTTTTTAGAGTTCCGTAGCCAAAATGGCAAAAACGGAACCCTTATAGATTTGTGACGTCCGTCCGTCCGTCCGTATGTCACAGTCAAAAACTACTGTCAGTAATCAAACAATTGATTTATAGATACTACTTGATATATTGGGACTAGGACAAAAGTAAAGAGGCAATGTAATAAGAAGTATTCACTTATAATTTACGGCTGCTGTTTTGTTTTCTGTTTAAAACTTGTTATTTATGGCCTTTTTTCCTTTAATTTTGCTGCTAGACCTGCCTCAATATTCCTGCTATCTATTACGCTTTAGGAAAAACGTTCAAGTGCATTGTTTACAATTTGCTATGAACAGGCACACACAAAGGCCGCTGTTGCATCGGCGGTTGAAACGCCCTCATTACCATGAGTTAATTATTTCAGATGAAGCTTTCATTTATGCACGTAGACATCTTAAATAGCAGTCACAGGCTCAGTAACATTAATGATTTAAATAATTCGGAATTTCCTACTGTGAATTCAGATTTATATGATATTACCATTGATAGTGACAACTTCGATGAGAAGAAGCAATATTCAGAAACAAAGGTACTTACTTAGTTCTTTTGTATAATATTTACGAATTTACCAAAATATTGTCTATATTGCTATATGTCTAGTGTTGGCGACGAATTGGTCAACAATTTATAAATTAGTATAAATTAACAAATTGATGGGTTAAAGCAACATGTCCAAATTGTTGTTTTCACAAAAGTGTTTTTCTTGAAATGGAAACAGTTGTTTTTACTTTCTTACATGTTGACTTAACAATCCATGCATATGTTAATTGGTGCTTTAACCTAAACCGTATCGCGTATTCAATTCATTATCTTCGACTTTCATTTGTTTTGCTAACTGAATTAAATATTTACGATACAAACCTATATAGGTATATTTAAAAACAGGAGCTAATCTATAATAAACTGAATGGGTCATCTATCAACGCACAGTCCGAACCGCTGGACCTAGAGACTTGAAATTTTGCACATACTCGTAGATACCTTATACAGGGTTCGTTTTGATGAACCGTAGATATTTCAGCCACAGTTAAGTTGTTTTCTTGAAAACAAAAAGAACACTCCCATACATTTATTGCCACACAACTGCATGTATGGGAGAGTGATTAAAAAAAACCGGACAAGTGCGATTCATTCTGAGAGGAGGCCTGTGCCCAGCAGTGGGACGTAAATAGGCTGATG